>QEPC01000198.1:41054-68217 GCA_003113815.1 Sphenodon punctatus | reverse complement strand
TTTTTAATCCCCCACCTTTATATTTACCCATGATTATACGTTGCCCTGTTTTATATGTTTTATATTTGTATTTTATAGATTTTAAATTGTTTTTATTGTTGTAAACCGCCCCGAGCTGCATTGCAGGATGGGGCGGTATAAAAATCTATTAAAATAAATAAATAAATAAATATTTACCTCCATAGTTTCATTTATTTAGATTAGATTAGATAGATGTAAGTGTTATTTTTATTTTTTACCCCTCCCTGTGTTCTTTCTCCCTACCGTCCATTGAATCCTTCCCTCCTCCCTGTATATATTCCATCCCTGATTCCCTTCCCCTGTTTTGGATTTATTTAGAGTAGCATTAGATTGATTTAGGTTTCATTTCAGTTTTATACCCCTCCCTGTGTTGTTTGTTGTGAGGCCCCGGCCAACTATGGATGCCAGCCACCAAGCCCCAAGCCTTCCCGGCCTCTGCTGCTGGTGCTGTGTCTCAGACGGCCTGCCATGCTGCCACAGGCACCCCTGGGGGTCCCTGAAGTGCCCCAAGCCGCCAGGTGGAACCGAACTTTCAGAACGTTCTGGGGGTCCGAACTCCACCGAACCAAACCCCCAAACCCAAACTAAGTTTTTAGTCTGAACATCCAAACATCCAAACTCTGTCGTGTTCGCACATCCCTAGGGATCTGGAATATAAGCCAAAAAAAGAGAAATTATTTCCACATTGGAAGTAGAGTAACAATGTAATATTGGACAGGAAGGAGCATGTCATCCTAGCTTTAGTGTTGCCCCCAACCTGAAAAGGAAGAGGATTGGGGTCTTTTTGTTTGTCTAATAGTCTATTTCCCTCCCACTTGAAAACAGCAGTACTGTAGGGGATTTGATTGAACCCAGAACCTCTTGTTCCGAAAGCAAAAGACTTACCTCTAGACCGTCAAGCTCTACTATGCATAACATTGGATTTTTGTCCTCAAATTGGTAAAGAAGAGTGGGAGTATGCAGCGGATCCAGAGACCTTGTGTGTCAGGTGCCTGGGCACCAACAAAGCAATAGTCTATACCAGCAGAGTAGACTGGATTTTTTAGGCATCACAGTTGAACTTACTCTCATTATACTCTTTACATGCATCAATGTTCATCATATGCGTTCTATCGAGAGTGTTCTCACAAGCTCCGTCATGCAGCCCTTTTCCTTCTCACTCAACACACAGAACATACCTGGACATCAGATATTATATGCGTTCTGTTGAGGGTGTTCTCACGAACCCCATCACTCAGCCCTTTTCTTTCTCTCTCGATAGCAGTATACCGTACTCATACCAGGGACATTGACATGGTTCTCACAAGCACCGTCACGTGGGCTTTTTTCTTGTTACTCGACAGCAGTGCCGCAGGGGATTTGAACCCAGGACCTCTTGTCCTCCAAGCAAGGATCATACCTCTAGATTATTATTATTATTAGTATCATTATTAGCAAGCATTTTATATAGTGCCAGCAGTGTACCTGGTGCTTTATAAAGTAATGGAATAGACACGGTCCCTGCCCTAGGGCTTACGTACCCTTGCACCTCATAACTCTCAAAGACACCATCTAGCCGAGAATGGTTTTATCCATTGACCTCTGAGTTACGGGTCTGGAACAATGCTGCTCCACTTTGCGAATGCAGAGGATGCCTGGATTGGGGCCCCATGAACAGGAATGAATGTGAACCTTTGACAGCCAGAAACAACAATTTATTTTCCCTAAAGGGAAGGCATTTCCCCCTCCTATTCTAAGACAGCAGCATTACAGACAATTAGAACTCAGGCCCTCTTCCTCCCCAAGAGCTGTATCTCTAGACCAACAAGCCCTGCTCTTTAAAAACTGGGATTTTTGTCCTCAAATAGGTAAAGAAGGATACAACGGTGCAGAGGGTCCAGAGGCATGGTTTGTAAACCAGTGGCCTGGGCCCCAACAAAAGAATTGTCTATGCCAAGCATGTAGACTGGAATTTGGGGACATCACCATTTCATTTCAAGTTCCTTCCATTATACTTTTCACACATACAAACATTCATCAAGGACCTTTTCATTACCCTCGACAGTAGCACATGGAGCATACTGGGAACTTGGATACTATCGATTCTATTTGCACAAGTGCCATCATGTGGCCCCCCCCTTTTTTTTTTTTGCCCTCAATGGCAGTATACAGAGCATACTGGGAACTTGAACAGTATACAAACTCTCTTGATGCTGTTCTCAGAAGCCTCATGAGACAGCCCTTTTCTTTTTCTCTTGACAGCAGTATACCCTACTCATACCAGGCACTTTGATATTATACATGCTCTATCAATAGGGGTCTCACAAACCCTGGAAGACAACCTTTTTCCTTCTCTCTCAATAGTAGTACTGTAAGGGATTTGAACCCAGGAACGACCGCTTGTGCCCCGAACAAGGATCTCGTCGTTGGACCAACACACCCTTGCAGATTACTGTTCTCACAAAAGCCATCTACTCAAGAATGGTTTTATCCATTGACCTCTGAGTTACAGGCCTGGCATGATGCTGCACCACTCTGCAGCTGCAGAGGTTGCTTGGATTCCAGGATCAGGACCCCAATGGCCAAGACTCAACATGAACCTTCAATGGCCAGCAACAGCAATATATATATATATATATTCCCTAAAAGTATGGCCTTTTTCTTTCCCACTCAGGTGTTTTTAGACACACATGTCTCCTGGATGTTTGCTGTAACATCCAGAACTTTCTGTGTGTCTAAATCACTCATCCAGATCTTAAACATCTGGATCTTTGAACTTCTGCGTGAAACTTCTCCCAGAACTTTTGTGTGTAAAAGGTTCTTCTGGTAAACTGCTTTGCTCCAGGCAGCTGTGGTCACTTGGTTTTCATGGCAGCCGGTCACATTTACAGCTGCGGCTACTTTAGGCTGCCTCAGGGCAGTGTGTGTGAAAAATGAATCCAGAACTTACTTGTGGACTTGTAAACTCAGAAGATTAAAACATCCAGAACTTTAATGTTGTCTAAAAATGCCCATTGACAGCAGCAGTACAGGGGATTTGAACCCACACAACCTCTTGCTTTTAAAGCAAAAAATCTTACCTTTAGGCCAACATGTTCCCACATTTGTTTGTGTACTCAAATCAAATAGGTATGTAAGGGTACATGACATAAGTATAAGTTAAAGCATACAAACAGTTCTTAAAAATCATAATTAAACATCTTATAGCTATCCATTGCACAATCTGTGAACAGTGGCATATACTTCAAGCATTTCCTGACTCTTCTATGCAAACCACATTCACTATTCATGGTAAATCAATGAGAAAACCCCATCAACAGTGGGTTGCAAGCCAGAGGATATTGCCCCTGGGACTCCCATTGAACTCTATGGGCCTTTCAATGAAGAAAGCTAGCTCCACCTTAACTATGGAAGCCACTACTGTGGCTCCATAATATGGAAGCCACTACTGTGGCTCCATAAAAACTTAGTCCTAATTGCTGATATAAATCAGTGGGTATTTTTACACACACATTTCTCCTGCATGTTTGCTGTTACATCCTGAACTTTCCATGTGTCTAAATCACTCACCCAGATCTTAAACATCCGGCTCTTTGAACTTCTACGTAGAGCTTCTCCCAGAACTTTTGTGTATAAAAAGTTTTCCTGGTAAACTGCTTTGCTCCAGGCAGCTGTGGTCACTTGGCTTCCATGGCAGCCTGTCACGTCTACAGCTGTGGCTACTTTAGGCTGCCTCAGGGCAGTGTTTGTGTGAAGAATGCATCCAGGAACTGCCTCAGGGCAGTGTGTGTGTGAAAAATGTTACTTGTGGACTTGTAAACCCAGAAGATTGAAAAATCTGGAACTTTAAGGGGTGTGTAAAAATGCCCAGTGTTGCAACCACCACTGAAACAAGTACCTGGAATAAAATGGGTACATTTTCGCTACCTGAGCCAAATATGTTGGTTCAGTCAATAACAATATCCGTTTATGCTCTGGATATCCATTTTGTCTTTCTGTTTTTATGGAATGCCCCCAAATTGGATATGTGAGTCCTTGTCTCAGGGTGATTTCAGACGTTACGGGCTCCCTATTCACCACAGTGGAGTCTCAGCGGTGACGAGCCGACCAACCACCCCCCCGTAGTCCAGGAAGGCCCCAAAAAGACATGACAGGAGCGGGACCACGGCAGGGAATTGGGATGACAGACCACGGCCCGGGGCAGCGCAACAGACGTGACGCCGATTCCAGGCTGTGGTCAAAACACCCAGAAGGCACCGGGGAGGGGTGGGAGGCAGACATGGCCGACTGTGGGCAAATGAAGCCAGAAGGGCCAAAAGGAAATGCCCACACCAGGGAAATGGGAAGGGAGGGGGAGGAGGGAGAAGAGCCGCCAAGGCGACACACACACCAGGCACAGAGAAAACAAGGTCACAATGGAACACACAGCACAAACACGCACACGGGCGCACACACACCCGCACAGGAAAGGAAGGGAAGGGGGAACACAGCGGGCTGGCCAACACACATGGCACAACAGGCAAAGGGGGGGGGACCCAGGGCCAGGGAAGCGTGAGGGACTGCCCCGGGGCCAGGGCAGGACACGGGGAATGGCATCCAGAACCCCGACAACAGCACAGGCAGCACGGGCAACCGCACAGCTATGCAGGCAGCCCTGGCAGGGGGGGGGGGGCCTCAGGGGCAGAGCACAGGCACAGGGGGAGGCCATACGAACCAGGGAGCGGCCCAGGAATGGTCCAGGAGGCTGACAGGGATCCCACGCGCCAGCGAGGGTGTGATGGATGGGATGGAGGTGAGCTGGAGCTGAGGAGCAGAGCAGGCAGTCCAAACCCCCCCCCCCAGAGGATGCCTGGAGGTGCAGTATGGGGGCCCCAGAATCCCACGGTCACAGAGTCAACCTGGGGGGTTGACAGGAGGTATCGTGGCCAGACTATGAAGGACAGCGCTGGGCCCTGAACCGGGCCAGGGAGCACCTGGGGTGCTGGGTGCCGGCTCGGAGAGCAGGACACAGCCACAGGAGAAGTCAGCCACAGAGGGTAACAGCGGTTGCAGAGGCAGATGGGGGGGCCCATGGAGGTGGCCCAGAGCCACAGGCAGGGGCAGCAGAACCCCAGGAACCTGCCAGCACAGCAGCGAGCCCGGGACAGCATGGAGGGAGTGGACAGTGACCCACGGCGGCAGGGCAGAGGTGGGAGCTCACAGCAGGGCCAATATCCAGGGCCTGGAAGGCACAGGGGGCCTCACAGCCAGCTTCAGGGGGCTATGAAGGGGCCCGGGGCAGGGTGGCCCACCAGGTGCACGTAGTGGGGCCACTGGAGAATGCCCCAATGGTATCCCAGTGCTGACATGTGGTGGGCGACGAGGTAGTATGCCTCAAAGGAATCCTGCATGGCGAGCCTCACCTGGACACCGGATTGGGACCACACACCAGCCAGCGCCGCCAGCTCCGCTCCGGTGGGCTCCGACAAGCCATAGTCAGCAGCTGGGGGCCACAGAAGGTGACCGAGCTCCAACAGGCAGTGATAGACTGTCCCACACGACTGCTGGTACCCACAGGCCCCATGAACACAGCCAAAGAAGGACACGGTCAGGGCAGGGCCCCCCACCACCAGACAGGCCATGTAGGCGGCCAGGCTGCACACAGAGAGAGCAGACACGGTCTCCGCCGCGGACCACCCCACATGTGAGCACCTCATCTCTGGGATGCGCCCATTGGGAAAGGGATGCAGGCCCAGTATCTCCACATGCAGCTGGCAATCGCGGGCGCTCGCCTCATAGCCAAAGTAGCACAGGCCAGAGCTCAGACTCACGCACCTGTGAGGCTGTCTGGGTAGCTCAGGAGCAATTGCATGGCCGGGGAATGCCACAGGTCACACAGGGCCATGGTCTTGTGGAAGGTCAAGCTATGGGGGGCACCGGGCGGGGTGGGGCCCACGAGCCCTGGGGAAGTGCAGCCAGCCATGGTCCAGTACATGGCGGATACCAACTGCAAGGAAAGAGGGACCCCACAATCCCTGATGGGACGGGAGGGGAAGCAGAGGAACTTCAAGGCCAAGCAATAAGGTCATAGGCTGCAACATGGCATGGCAAACGAGCAAGGTGTGGGGTGCGGACCCAGCACAGCTGCTGGAACCAAGCACACACACAGGATAGCCTACACACAGTTCAGGGTGGCGAGGACAACAGGCAGCCAACACAAATAGGTGGGAGGTGATGACAGCAGGAATGCAGCTGCTGCCCGCATGCCCGGGCACAGGATGGACCAGGTGCCAGGCCCTGTGCAGGGACCTCAGGTGTGCTCAATGGGGCGCCCCCTACCTCCCCGCCCCGGCCGCCCTGCAGGAGCCGGGCCTGCCAGCTGAGGGGGTGGGCAAAGGCGGCCTGGGGCCCTGCGCCCGGTTGCCAGGTCGTGACCTGGGGGTGGGGCTACACATGCCCCAGCCTATAACAGTTGCAGCTGCACCCCACCCGGGGCACCGTTCACCATGGAGCTTGGACGGCTGTGGGATGTACCTAGAAGTCTGCGCAGAGTGGTACAGCTCGCACACCGACCACCTGCGCATCCAGATCGCAGAGGTGCACCTGGCTGCCCAGCTGCAGGTGAGCATGGCCAGGAGCGCCGCTGGAGTGCAGAGAGCCCACTACGTGTGCAGGCGCTCCCTGGCCCGGTTCAGGGCCCAGCGCATGTCCGGGACGGCCCGACAGGCCGCTCCCAGGAGCTGGCTGCTGCACTCCGCAAGGTGGCTGGCCAGCTCCAATGGCGGAGGGAAACCATGTCAATTGACCGGCAGGTATGGGTCAGGGAGCGGGCACAGAGGTGATGGGCCAGGGCACTGGCTCACTGGGACAAGGTTGCCTGGAGAGTGTACTTTTGGATGGACAGGCGCATCCTCCTGTGGCTCGCGGAGCTGTTAACGCCCTGGCTGGAGCGGCAGCACAGCCCCATGCAGGTCCTAATTCCCATGGTCCTGAGGGTGGCCATCGAGGTCTGGGCACTAGCAACGCCTGACTCCTGCCAGTCAGTCTCACAGCACTTCGGCGTTGGGGTGAGCACCGTCGCCAGGATCCTGCGAGATGTCTGCGAGGCAGTGGAGGGCATGCTCCTGGACCAAGCGATCCAGTTGGTGGACCAGGAGGCCATGATGGCCAGCTTCGCGGCTGGAGGATTCCTCAACTGCATGGGCGCCGTGGACAGCACCCACATAGAGAGTCTCCGCCCCTCCGATGTGTAGGCTGTGGAATATGTCAACTGACATGGGTACCACTCCCTGCAGCTGCAGGCGGTCGTGGACCACCGGGGGCAGTTCATAGACATTTACACGGGCCACTCTGGGCGCAGCCATGATGCCCGGATCATGACCATCTCTCCCTTCTATGCCTGGATGTACTGCAGGGACTTCACAGACATGGGGATGACCCGGATTGAGGGGTGCTGATGCCCCCCTGCATCCTGGGGGACCTGACCTATCCACTCACCTGGTGGCTGATGAAGGCATACCCGGTCTCCAGAAACTCTGTGGAGGGGCTGTACAATACCCGCCTGTGTGCAAGCAGGACTGTGGTCGAGAGGGCCTTCGGGGCCCTCAAGCAGTGCTGGATGTGCCTCGCAGGCCACCTGAACTACATGGTGGAGACCTCGGTCCTGGTGATTGGAGCTTGATGTGTGCTGCACAACATGTGTGAGACCAACGGGGCTGCCCTCGACTACCCCGTGCTCCGGTGCCCTCCCGGCCCCGTGCCTCTCTATGTGAATGCCAAGAACCTGCGGGCGTACCAATACACAAAGCGCATCCGTGCTGCCCTGGCTAGGCGGATCAGCTGGGAGGCTGAGGCGTGAGGCCGCACACCACTGTCCCCACCACCCCGGAGCCCTACCAGCACCCTGGGTGCACCCCTAGATGCCCACCCGCCCCCAGCCCCGGGCCCATGAAAAGAACAAGGACTGCGAATGTGGTTCCCGTGCATTTATTGTGCAGACCTCCTACAGTTACCGCCACCACCACCACCCACCTCCCAGTGCCGTTCCCCCCCTCAGGCCACTCTCCCCCATCCCCCATTCCCTCCCTTCCCCCACGACCTGCATGTCTCCGGGGCCTCCCTCTCGGCCACACTGTTGCTGCTATTGGTCCCCGTGTGCAGCAGCAGCAGCAGCAGCAGCAGCAGCAGCAGCAGCGAGGTTCCAATGTCATGGGACTGGTCCATCTAGGCGGAGTGCTCCCTCACCATCCAGTCAATGGCCTATTCCAGCCGCCTGAATGCCTCCACCTGCCTGCTGTGCTCCCGGCACTCCCGCCTCCATTTGAGGCACACTTCCACCTGCAGCCTCCGGTCCCTTGCCTCTGCTTGCTGCACGGCCCTTTTGGTGGCCGCCTCCATGTGGTCGATGGCCGCAATCATCCACTCGCTCTGCTTGGTGGTAGTGCAGACTATGCCCTCCACCTGATCCTCCCTCCAGTGCCGTACCTGTGAATGATGCTCCCTTATCTGCTGAGCCAGGGGCACGGGGCTGGCTTGCTGGGACCTGGTGGGTTGCCCTGTTGGGGTGCACAGTAGGGGTTGGTTAGATGCCCCAGCTGCCCTCCCCCCATCCTGTGCCATGGCTGGGGGGTCATGTGCCTCCCTTTGGGTGGCCGGCAGGTGCCCTCCCCTGGTGTTCCCCTGCACCCCAGCCCCCCTCCCCCGCACCACATGAGCCGGGTCCCCCACCTGGGCTTCCCCAGGCTCCGCTCCCCCCACTTGCTGCATTGCCTCACCTGGGACCTCTAGCTGCTCCTGGGACTGCTCACCACCATCCCCCTCGCCAGCCTGTCCCGGGTGCTGGGGCGTGTCGTGACCTGTGAGGATATGGGAGGGGGTGGGTGGGGGTAGGCTGAACGTGTCTCCTGGCAGCCCCCAGGCACCCTTCCATGGTCTGGAGTGTCAGGGATTGCGGGGGGAAGCCCCGTGGCCAGTGTGCCCCCCTTCCTCCCTCGGGCCATCCCCTCCAGTCCATTTCCCATCCCCCCCACTTGCTTACCCTCGATGTCAGTCTCAGAGCCCTCTGAGGCTGGTCCCTCAGCGTTACTGGGGTCCCCCTGCATCCCCTGGCTGAGGGCTAGTGGTGTGCCAGCCTTGGCTCCTCCCGGTACGTGGCTCAGTTGGGGGCTCTTGGGGCTGGTGCGCGAGGGGGGCCTGCTACTCCCCGACATCCTGGGGTGTTCCTCTTGGGGGGCAGGGCCCCTGGAGCTGGTGCCTTCTAGCGGGGCAGTGAGGGGAGGGGGCACATTGGCCCATTCCCTGCCCTGGACCATAGTGCTCCCCATGAGGCGCGGGGTGACTATGGAGCCCTTCATGTGGAGGATGCGGTTCAGGGTGTCATAGTAGGGGGCGGTTCGGTCTCCATGCCTGGACTGCCAGTTGTTGTCCTTGATGACCTTGTACCCTCTCTTGAGCTCATTCACTTTGAGCGGCACTGGGTCACGGTCCTGTGGTGCCCCGCTGCCTCCATGTCCCGCATGATCTCCTGGTACACGTGCTCATTCCTCTGGCTCACCGCTAGCTCCAGCTGGTGTTCCAGGGTCCCCCAGATCCTGATGAAGTCCTGGGTTTCCCTGTGCCCCCTTTGCCCCCCTTGGTGGTATGGCTGTCTCCCGCGTGGGCCCTCCTGGTCCTGGTTCTGGTTGTCCTCCTCCCGGTCCTCCTCCTCCTCCACATGCCCTCCGCCTGTCACCTCTGGGGGCTCGGGCTCCCGGGCCTGTTTCCGTGTCTGTGGGTTGTAAGGGGGGGGAGGTTGGTTGCCGGGTTGCCTCAGCCCCGTGGCCCTCCCCCTTTCCCCCCTCCTGCCAGCCCACCCACCCCCTTGGTGCCCCTGTGCCGCTGTCCCCCCTCGCTCCCCTTACCCGTTTCTGGGGTGCCTCTTCCCCCGGGTCGGTTGCCAGCTCTGGGGCGGGCTGTCCCGGCTGCTGCTGCTGCTGCTGCTGCTGCTGCTGTCCCTCCACCGCCTCCATGTGCAGCATGACCACCTCCTCCACCTATGCCTCCTCCTCCACCTCCTCCTCCTCCTCCCTTGCTTGCTCGCCCTCCGCTCGCCTCTCCCTTCTACCTCGCTCCATCCCACCACGTCCCCCTGCTGCGGGGGCCCTTTAAATCTCCCTCCCCGGCCTGTGTTGTTGCTCATTGTCTGGCAGCTGCGTGTTTTGTCCCCAGCTGGGAATCGTTTTGATTGCTTCCGGCTGGTGGTTGCTATTCTGTCATTATGTTTTGTTGTTTCCCGGTGGGAATTGCTTTGACCACCCTTTCAGAGATGGTCTGGGCCGGAGCTCCGGAAGGGTGGTTAGTTTTGTCCCCTGCTCGGGATTGTCTGTGGTAAACATCTGGCGACTGCCGAATAGACGTTTGGGGCCCTTTGGCCTCGCCGCGGGGTTGTGTGTGGTTGACTGTGGTTGACTGTGATCTTGTAACCTCTGAAAACACCCTCAGTCACAAGTATTCAGGTACTTGAAGTGCTAATTGAAAATGTGAATAAACAATCCACTACCCATTTCAGCTTTAAGGAGGGGAGGGATGGGTGGTGTCATGTGCCCAAGAAACCTCTTCTCTTTATCTTTACGTAAGTATATGCAGGGAGAAGGGCCAGTCTTCTCTCTTGGTCCTGCCTCTCTTCCTTGCTACTGTGAAGCAGAGCTCAGGAGAAGGGAGGAGCGTGAAAGAGAGCCTGAGCTCACATTGATAGGAGTAAGGCCCTAAGATTTGTCTATGGCCAAGAGAGGGGTGGGTGTCTGTGGCCACAGCTGCACCCTGACGCTCATACAGTTATTGGAATATTCATGTTGTCCTACTAGATGAAATGTGTTTTGTTTTTTATTTTACAGCAAAACTCTCTCCCAGAAGTACCTGCCTTTCTTGTGTGCCAACATTAGTCATTTTATCTACTGCTTCCAGTGACAATCACTCTTAACAAAGTGACTGTCCCAGATAAACACTCCAGCTAATTTTGGCAGACAGTGCCTTGTGCAGCAGACTAAATCTTGTCTGTTCATTAAAGCTCTTTGATCACTTCATGCCATCTCCTTCTGAGCCCTTGCACTAACGAACCAGAATAAAATAAACACAAGAAGCAATATCGCAGCACCTAAAAATATGTCTGAAATGACTGCATGTTGATGAAAAACAAAGAACTGGTTGCAAGTGATGGTGCCAAGAACTGAATGGGTTTGTTTAACAGTCAAAAGGGTTTTTTGTTTTTTTTGTGCATGCGTAACTTGAACATTTCATAGCAGAGTCCTGGATTTTTGCATGCTTTTAAAGCCTCTGATGTGGTCACTTAAAGTGTTACTGGGAGATGATTGATCAATGGAACAATAGCCAATCCTAGAAAGATAAGTGAAAAGAAGAGGAAAAACATTTGGTTTTTTAGCTACTCATTTTGGAATTAATCACACTTGTTATGTTTCTTTGTGTAAACCTGCTGCACGGTTAACACAATTGAATGTTTAGAAATCATAGTTACAGATGGCCCATAGCGGATGCTTGCACATAGCTGCTGTATAAATGCACTGCCCCATTTCTGGCCTGTAATAATCTGAGAACCCATAGAAACATATCGGGTGTTTTTAGACAAGCACCTGCCTGCCCATCACCCACCTAGGTTAGCTAATGCATGTTGCAGGGCTGCATTGGTGCCCTATGCGGTCCAGGCTGTTTTTACACGAGACGCACCCACTCATGCCCACGCAGTGGACATGGGTGGGTGTGTCCCATTTGAAAGCAGCAATGGCAGGTGGGTGTGCGTGCGTGCTCCCATGAAACATGAACCTCCACCCACCGTCCCTGCATGGAGCAACTGGTGAAAATGCTGGTTGCTCCATGCGGGGACATGGGTGGGGATGGGTGGGTGGATGGGTGTGCATCCATCTGCCCCTACCCTCCTGCACTGCTCCCACAGTGGCGCGACGGCGGACCACTGCGGGGGGTGGGGGCGGTCGGTTTAAAAAATGGCCCCTGTAACATGCATGATGGGTGGATGATTGGTGGGTAATGGGTGGGGTGGCGCTTGTCCAGAAACATCCACCATCTGGGCACCATCTGGATAAAGACTGGGTGTTTTTAGACAAGCACCTTCCCACCTTATGCCCACCATTCACCCACTCATCATGCATACTGCAGATAGGGTTGCCACCTCTGCAAATTTTTATGGAACACTTATGAAAAATACATGTTGCAGGGCCTGCATCGATGCCTTTTGCACCAACGCAGGCCCTGCAACATGTATTTTTCATAAGTGTTCCATAAAAATTAGCAGAGGTGGCAACCCTAATTGCAGGGCTGCATAGGGTGCCAATGTGGCCTTGCAACGTGCATGATGGGTTGGTGATTGGTGGGTAATAGGTGGGGAGGCGCTTGTCTAAAACACCATCTCTGGTAGTTGCTAGAACACGCGATAGCGTGAGCATCTGTAGAAGCAGCTCCCAGATCAGGATGACATGTGGATTTCCACAGATTTGTCACAGCATTTGGTAACATCCATTCTCCTTTTTGGGTCTCCAGAAAGGAAGAATCCATGCACTTGTGGCTTCCAGGTTGGATTATTGCAGCACACTTCTCTAAAAATTGTGCATTCCATAGAGAAGCTCTGTCTGGTTCAACGTACAACTAGCCAACTCTGGGTGTTTTCAGACAAGTGCCTCCCCACCCAGTAGCCACCATGCTTGTGTGAAAACCCTACTGGTAACCAATGGTTAACCAGTGAATACCGGGTGGGTACTGGGTGAGTAATATGCTTGTCTGAAAACACCCTCTGGGTGTTTTTAAATGAGATGCTACCACACATGGCCACCCATCAACCACCCACCCCACCGCTTCTTTGAAGGTGGTGTGGGTGGATGCGCGCTCCTGCGACCCAAGCAGCACCCACTCATGGCCTTCATGGGGCACTGCTGAAAACTCCATAGTGTACCATGTGTGGGAAGTCAAAAAGGTGAATGGGGAGAGGTGCCCATGTATCCCTTGCTCGTATAAACCGGGGCACCCAAGCATGCCAGCAGACAGTCCGTGGGCCCACTGCCTCCCCAGCCCTGCCCACAACCCTACTGGGAGCTCTTAAAAAACACGCACACGAAATACACCAGCACATTGACTTAAAGCACAACAAACCCCTCTTGCGATGCCCGAGAGAAGAGCCAGCGCCATTCTGTATGTCCCACCCAGTATGCACCTCTGCTCCACTGTTGCCTGGGACTGCCAGCGGCTGTCCAGCTTCTGGGCAGGAAAGGGTTACTGGATGCTGTGGCTTCATGTTTACATGGTGTCCAGGGGCTGTGTGTCATAGCATGGGGTGGGCACTTGGCTAGGGCTGGGGGCAGCATTTTTGGCTGGGTGAGAAGGAGGGAGAACGGTTGCCTGTATGAGTTGTTTGCAGGGCTGGTCCAGGGGCATAGCTTGGTTGAAATGGGCCCAGGTGCATGGACTCTCCCCCTCCCCCCAGTCACCACCCTCTCCTCTGTCCCACCCCACTTCTGACACCACAGTGCCTCTCCCTCCCTCCACTTGCTGCACCTGAGCCCTGGAGGCTGTGGTTGCACTGCCTACCTCATGCCGCTGCTGGTGCTTGCTCCATCCTATGCCATTCATGGTACATGCTTTAGGTGCTTCCGCTTCCACTCAGCTCAGTCTCTGCCTGGCCACACCACAACAGGACAGGATTTATGCCTCTTCCAACTTGGCCTCTTTTGTTGTATATTATCAACTTTTGTTGTATATTATCCCTTGGAGGGATTCAGGTTTGCTGCCTGTAAGCCCTAGGGATGGGTGAACAGATCGTGGTTCGGGTTCGGCCATTCTGTTCGGCTGTGTTTGGTTCGTCCATTCGGTTGTTCCGTTCGGTTCGGCTGCGTTTGGTTCGGCCGTTCTGTTCGGCCGTTCTGTTAGTTCGCCGGGTTCGGGTTCGACCGTTCTGTTCAGCCGTTCAGCCATTCTGTTCGGCCGTTCAGTCGTTCTGTTCGGCTGTTTGGCCGTTCGGTTCGGCCATTCGGAAAATGTTATGTTTTTGTTTTTTTTTAATGTTTTTTTGGTTTTTTATTGGGTTTTATATGGTTTCCTTTTGTTTTTTATTTGTTTTTTTGTTTTTATATGAGGTTTTTAAATTTATTTTTAAAATCTAATATATCTATCTATCTACACTAAATCTAACTGTTATTAACTATTCTAAATGCTATGAACTAAATGGATTATCTAATAAGTACACAAGTCTACTCCTGCAAACACTAAAACTAAATCACTAACGCTATCTCTATCACTAAGCTAGCTCCTACAGCTACTATCCCTAACATCTCTCTATCTCTCTATATCTATATCTCTCTATCTCTCTATATATGGGATGGGGGGGAATCACAAACACAAGGTTTCAGTTTAAGGTTTAAGTTTCATTTCAGTACAAAACTGAAATGAAACTTAAAGCAATCTAATAATCCTACTCAACGCCTGCTGTTCAGGAACAGTGACTAGCTCAGAGGGTGTTGGGAAGGGGGGAGGCAGATAGTTTCATTTCTTGCAAGCCTCTCCACCCCTGGTGCCTGGAAGTCTGTTCCTCAGTGACTAGTACTACCCCTCCCTGTCACCTTACAGTGAACCCTTTTTTCCACCCAAACTCACCCGAATGCGATCTGAACTGACCGAACTGTTCAACCATTTTGCCGTTCGGTGTTCAGTTCTGTTTGGTATGTTCGTGTTCGTGTTCGTGTTTGGTCGTCCGAACAGGCTGAGTTCGGGCCGAACTCCGAACTTCCGAACTGTGTTCGCCCATCCCTAGTAAGCCCTGGCTTGTGTGTTATCCCTTGGAGGGACCAACTTTCTACTTTTTAGGGGTGAAGCACTGTAAGCCCCAAGAAGGGTTAGGCAAATTTATCTTGGGATCCAGCATTGGTTATAACAAAGCCCACGTAGGGTGACATGTCAGCATCTCAAGGGCTAAAGTATCCTTTGTTTATAGGCCTGGGTCATTACTCTGGGGCAGTATGCAAAGTTATCTTTATTTCTGGGTTTTTATAATTATTCTGTATGAACTGTACAAGAATTGCTATGACTTGGGGCAATATGCAGTTTTTATTTTGGGTTTTTTATAATAGTTTGTATGATCCGTACTTAAAATCATTTCCATGCTATTTGATGTTTTCGTATGTGTATTAGGGGTGGGAAGTCCGGATTATCCGGTATCCGATACTGCCGGTATTTTGCTGTACCGGCAGTATCGGATTAATCCGAATATTGGGGGTACCGGTACTGGTTCCCCGTGTTGGATTGTTTTACATTGCGGCCATTGAAATGAATGGCCGCAATGTAAAAAAAGAAAGAAAAAAAACCCCAACCACTTTTCTCTCCCCCGTCCAAGCTGCATGGGTGGAAGAGGGGACACCCCCCTGCCCAGCCTGGATTTGTTTTAAAATGTTTCCCCCCAAAGTCCCTGGCTCTGGGCTGCCGCTGGCAACCCAGAGCCCACACGAGCAGGTAGGTACTAGGGTGATCCCTGGGGTGGGGGGTGGTTTAACACCCACCCCACCCCAGGGATCACCCTACCCCCTACCTGCTGGTGCGGGCTCTGGGCTGCTGGTGGCNAGCCCAGAGCCAGGGACTTCGGGGGAATTTTTTTAAAAAAAAAATCCAGGCTGGTCAGGGGGGGTGGGGGAGTGTCCCCTCTTCCACCCGTACAGCCTGGGAGGGGGAGGGATTGTTTTTTCCCCCCATTGATTTCAATGGGGACACTGACAGTTCCCCACTGAAATCAATGGAATAGATCCGGCACTGGTAAACCGGTTTTAATCCGGTAAACCAGTTTTTTGCAAACCGGTAACCAGTAAAACCGGTAGCCGGTTTTTTGCCAGATGTCCCATCCCTAATGTGTATGGAATATGATGAAAGCTAATCCAATAAATGCTACTACTACTGCTACTAAAATATATCATCTAAACGACTTTGTCTCCACATCTTGGAGTTCGGTATCAGAAGGAGGTCAATGATTTAAATATTCAGATTGAGGGAAGCCTCATAACGGACTTAGTTTTTATTGTTTTTAGAAAAAAACAAAACCTGGGGACTACATAACTGGAGGAAGACAACTGGGCCACAGTGTTTACATATGCGGGTGACGGGCAACCTTATAAAAACTTATATGGACCTCTAACATGTAAGAAGCCAGAAACATAGACATGGTAGCTTACTTGGAGAGAGTAATACTGAAGTGCTAGTTGGTCTCTTGGCTAGTCTGATGTCTGAATCATGGCTTAGGACCTTTTAAAATGGATTGTGGTGTGTGGGGGGATGGGTGCCTGCTGTTACATGGGCACGCACCCATATCCACCCACCTCCATATGTGGAGCTACCACCATTTTCACCAGTTGCTCTGTGCATGGACTATGGATGGAGATGGGTGTAGTTCGGGAGCGTGCATGCACCCCAACCCACCCGCCGTGGCGGTCACATGGATAGCATGCCCATGCAACAAATCTGCGTGGGGATGCATGGGCCTGTCTCATGTGAAAAGGGCCTTAGATGAGCACATAAAATTTGAATGTTCTTAATTAACTTGGACAGGGCCTTTGCCTTATTTTTCTAAGGGATTTATTATCTTTTTGTAAAACTGTGTGTTGATCAGAAAATGGTTGCTATAGACTATGGCCCTTTTTACACGGGCTGTGGCGTGGGGTGTCTGTGTCTGTGTGCACTGCGGTCTGTGTGCAGTGGGTGGGGGGAGGGTGTAGACAGGTGCACACCCATTTACACCCACCACCACCCATCAACACACATGAAGCAGCCGCTGTTTTCACCAGTTGCTCCGTGCGTGGGGGATGGGTGGAGGTGGGTGTGCATGTGGGAGCGTGCACACACACACACACCCCGCCACGGGATTTACACTGGCGGCAGGCACCCATGCATTAACACCCAGCTTTCTGGGTGTTCATGAGTGGGTGCCACCCATGTAAAAAGGGTGTTTTTTATTGGCACAATACAGTATTGGCACATGTACAATAAAAGCTAGAAACTAAGGCTCCTTAATTTTACTACCAGCTATGAAACGTTTGGAAAGGTTAAGAGCTGTTGTGAATGCAGCAGAAATCCCATCTATCAGGGTTTTGTGGACCAGGTGTTGTTCTGAAACCTTAAACACTATTGTGGTAGGCTCAGGAAATAAGTGGGCTCTAAAAATCTCTTTACATTTTTTTTTTTAAAATAGTGATTTGGCAAGACTAAGGCTGGATTCAGACGTGCTTTTAAATCGCACAGCTGTGCCGGCGACATCGTGCGATTTAAAGCACAGCGCACTTCCGGGTTGGTCTGAATGCGGTGAGCGCGCACATTTCAGCCTAATCCGAACTGTTGGAGTGTGGTTTGAAAAGCTGCTTGGAGCAGCTTTTCAAACTGCACTCCAACAGTTTGGGTTAGGCTGAAATGTTGCATTCAGACCAACCCGGAAGTGTGCGGTGCTTTAAATCGCACGCTGCCACGGCGGCGGCTGTGCGATTTAAATGCACGTCTGACTGTGCCCTTAAGGCGGTGGGGGAGAAATCAGAGCTTCCAAATTTCAGCGATTGATTCTTCAGTCAATCCATAGATGTTAAGGGTCTGCCT
Organism: Sphenodon punctatus; assembly: GCA_003113815.1. NCBI lineage: Eukaryota > Metazoa > Chordata > Lepidosauria > Sphenodontia > Sphenodontidae > Sphenodon > Sphenodon punctatus. The sequence continues at coordinate 50,619 of QEPC01000198.1, read as the reverse complement.
TGGGGGAAAATAGACCCATTTCACACAGACACTCTAACACTGATAAAATGGGTGATACATTTTTTTATACATGTTTCAGGGCACCCATAGAGCACACCTGCAGCCCTGAAACATGTATAATAAAATGTAACACCCATTTTATCAGTGTTAGTGTCTGTGTGAAAAGGGCCTATGAGTGCTTTCAGAATCAGCCAAAAACCAAACTTCTACAAAGCACTTACTAAATGTTCAGGCAGAGTTCTCGAGTGGTGAAACAGCCCAAGAACTTTGATTCAGCAGATAGAGAGCTTTTTGCATAATTCAAAAGACCACCTCTCTTAAACATAGCAAGCAATTAAACAGTATAAAAAAGGCTAGAGGCAGTTAGGAAAAATAGCTGCTTTACTTAGAAGCTTAATTCAACTGTGTTTAATTGAAACTTCAGGAGAAAACTAAAGCAGGAATTTTCTGCTTTGTCTCAGTATTTTTTATTATTACACACATGGTGGTTTTTTTCCCTTCCAAACCAAAACACCAGGTTGGAAGATCACAAGCCAATTTAGGGGTGGGACTCCAGGCCGATTATCGGTATTGGTTTCTATCAGTGTCGGCTGCCCTGTGTTTTGGATCCCCTACCAGCGTAAGTTTTATCTGTGTCGGATATTTCCCATTGAAGTCAATGGAAAAGCCTCCGACTCCGAGACACAGGGAGCTAACGCAGAAGAAACTGAAACCCCTCCCGGGGCATTCCCCCCCCACTCCTGGTCTTGGAGGGTGGGGCTGGGGATCAATTACCCCTAACACCCCCACCTGCTGGGACCCAGTGTTAGACTCCTCCTTCCTCCCCAGGGCCCCTGTAAAACGTCTTACTGGCGGTTCTGGGTCCGAGTGGAGGGTGGGGGTGATGGCTGCTGCTGGCTGGGGTGCCAGCTTCCGCTGCCGGTGGGAATTGGCTCTGCTGCCAGACTTGGCAGCGAAGGGTCTTCTCTTCCTTTCTTTTTCTAATCTTCTTTCTTCTTTTCTTCTAGGTCACACGTTGGTCCTGGAACTCTGAAGAACGTTTCCTTCTTCTTTACTGTACATGCGCAAAATGGCCACCAAGGCCATTCTACGCATGTGTAGCCTTCTTCCAACATGGCGTCGGCAGCCATTTTGGAAGACGGCAGTCATTCTGCACATGCTTCCATGCGTCTGGAAATATCCGACACCAATAAAACCACACCGATAGGGGATCCAAAACACAGGGGAGCTGACACTGATAGAACAATGTAATGTAGGCCTCACAGAAAGAGAGAAGGGGCATGATTAACCACTTCAGCACATCCAAGGTACACACTTCAATTGCTATTTTAGATTTAGTTTAATAGTTTAGTTGAATAAACTTTGTATGCCGCCCCCTTCTGCTGAAAGCATCTCGGGACGGCTAACAACACGTTAAAACAATTTAAGACAAATAACACAAATACAATTAAAAATCCCATAGTAAAAACAATTTAACCCCCCACCCCATCTTCCTCAGGGAAGCATGGCAGAACAGCCAGGTCTTACATTGTCTCCAAAGAGAGGGGAGGTCAGTGGTCAGGTGGACCTCTGGCGGGAGGGAGTTCCACAGCCATGGCTCAGCCCTCTGCAAGGTCGACACCCGAAAAACCCAGGGGACCCTGAGGAGGGTGCTCCTGCACGACCGCAGGGGCCGATCCAGGACCTGGAGGGTGAAGCGGTCCTGCAGGTAGGTGGAGTCCAGGCTGTATAAGGCTTTAAAGGTCAGCACCAACACCTTGAATTGGGCCCAGAAGATTATTGGCAGCCGGTGCAGAGAGTGAAGCACCGGTGTAATGTGCTCGCATCGGCCTGTCCCCGTTAGGAGATGAGCTGCCGTGTTGATGTTCTGCACCAGCTACAGTCTCCGAACCAGCACCAAGGGTAGCCCCACATAGAGTGCGTTACAGCAGTCCAGTCTTGAGGTAATAAAAGCATGGATGATTGTGGCCAGATCAGAGTCTGAGACATACAGCCTAAGCCGATGTACCAGATATAACTGGTGAAATGCCCCCTTTGCCACAGCCACCACCTGGGCATCCAGGCAGAGCTGCAGATCCAGGAGCACCCCCAGACTCCAAAACTGGGATACTAGGGCAGGGTGGAACCCACCAATGATGGGGGCCACCACTCCCCCAGCCTTCCCCGTAACCATCACCTCCATCTTGTTGGGATTTAACTTCAGGTGGCTTGCCCTCATCCAATCCTCACAGCCGCCAAACACTGGGTAAGCACCGAGACTGTCGGGCCTGAGTCTGATGAAAAAGAGAGATATAGCTGGGTGTCATCAGCATATTTATTTTTATTTATTTATTTTATAAATTTTTACCCCGCCCCTCCTGCTACACAGCTCGGGGCGGCTTCCATCATTAAAACAATAAAATACAATAAAATCAATCTAAAACAATCATAATACTTTACATATTAAATATTAAATATTAACAGGGCTAGACAAAACCACAAAACAAATGGGTAGGGGACTAAAACCTCCCTACCCACCCTCCCTCCCAAAAGTCTGGGCAAACAGCCAGGTCTTACAGTTTCGCCGAAATGTTAAAAGGCTAGGGGCCAGGCGAGCTTCCTCCGGAAGGGAGTTCCACAGCCGCGGTCCCACCACCGAGAATGCCCTCTCCATCGTGGCCCCCCGCTTAACACGGGGGACCTCCAGGAAGGCACCCCCGGCAGACCGCAGGAGCCGCTCTGGGGCGCGAAGGGCGAGGCGGTCCCTAAGGTATGAGGGGCCGAGACCGTGTAGGGCTTTATAGATCATCACCAGGACCTTGAACTTGGCCCGGCACACTATCGGCAGCCAGTGCAGAGCTCGGAGCACCGGTGTAATGTGCTCCCGGCGACCCGTCCCCGTAAGAAGACGAGCCGCCGCATTCTGCACCAGCTGCAGCCTCCGAGCCAAGAACAAGGGAAGCCCCACGTAGAGCGCGTTGCAGTAGTCGAGCCTCGAGGTGACAAAGGCATGGATGAGGGAGGCCAGGTCCGGGCCAGAGACATACGGACGCAGCCTACGCACAAGATAAAGCTGGCGGAAGGCAGCCTTAGCGACTGCCTCCACCTGCCGCTCCAGACGCAGGTCTGCGTCCAATACTACCCCCAGACTCCGAACCTGCTGAGCTACAGGAGGGCGAACCCCCCCAACTAGGGGGGCCACCACCCCCTTCGCCCTCCCCACCACCATCACCTCCGTCTTATCTGGGTTGAGCTTCAGTCTGCTCAGCCGCATCCAATCCGCCACGGCCTCCAAACATTGGGATAGCAACGAGATAGCAGGGTCTGGGTCAGTAGAAAAGGAGAGGTACAGCTGAGTATCATCAGCATACTGGTGACATCGCACCCTGAACCCTCTCACAACCTCCCCCAAAGGATGATGACACCATACCCCAAACTTCCTGACAACCACCCCCAAAGGCTGCACATACACATTGAACAAGAGAGGGGACAAGACAGAACCCTGAGGAACCCCACACATGAGGCCCCGGGGAGAAAATGAAAAATCATCCAGGATCACACACTGGGTTCTCCCAGCCAGGAAGGAGCGGAACCAATCAAGAATGGTCCCACCAATCCCTGCCTGGTCCCGCAGCTGAGTCACCAACAACTCGTGATCAATGGTATCAAACGCAGCTGAGAGATCTAACAGGATCAACAGGGTTGAATGACCGTGGTCCACCTCACGGGAGAGATCGTCAACCAAGGTCACAAGCATAGTCTCCATGCCATAACCTGGACGAAAGCCAGACTGCGAGTGATTGAAAAAATTAACCCACTCCAGATGCTCCTGAGCCACCACCCGTTCAATAACCTTCCCTAAAAGGGGAAGGTTAGAGACTGTCCGATAGCTGGCCAGGGCGTCAATGTCCAATGATGGCTTCTTGAACCTTTAGAGACTAGTGTCAGAAAAACAAGGGATTATACAAATGACATCCATCAGGATTCAGAATTTCCGATAATGGAGACGTGTGACCAGATCCTCTGATAAGCTAAGTGTTTGCAAACCAAAGGGAAATGAAGGGGTCTAGCATTCTGCAATGTGTTCTCAGCATCTTGCAGAATTGAGCACTTGGACTGGCAGCATTTACTGCCTTCCAGCACCATGAAGCTATTTTTGTCCTGCTTCATGGAAAAAGGTCCAGATTTCTTGTAGCTGTTGAGCAGGATGTGAATTAATTTATAGGGCTATTAGCCCAAAGGGAGAATGATGGAAGAAATGTGCAATTTTAACTGCATGTCCTTTCTAAGAATTAAGGGTTTAATTATTCCCAAATGATGTTAGTTGATATTTGGATTCCCATATTATTATTATTTTTTTTAAAAAAGAACCTATTGATAGAGTCTATCCTATTGGCCCTCATGGGGAAACTTCAGTGTTTTTGAGAATGCCCAGTATCATGTAATCTCTGGTTTCTTCCCCTATTGTCTCTAACTGAAACTTCATGCAGGAGCAGAGTTAGGTTGGAATGGACCCACCCCCATGCGTCCCCACAAGCATCGAGGGAATGGAGCAACATCAGGGAGTTCGGAATCATAGGCTCATGGGTTTGAGTACAGCTTCCCTGCATATTCCTACTAGAACTATGCCCTTGGCTTCATGCCACATTAAAATAATAGAACTTCTATATCTTTTATCCTTTTAATAAACTGTTAAATATTCAGTTTACTGGAAATATATATATATATTTAGATTTTGTTTTATAGGGCAGTACATGGTCTGCATCTGTGACTTAACATGAGAGCTTGTGAATTGGCCAAGAACTTACTTCTGTAACAAAAAGAGTGAATAAAAGAATTTACTGGATTTGGAAAATAAGAGCTCTTTATCTGAGCCTGCAGGCTCGGTGCATATAGAATTGCCTACTGCTTGTGGGAAAGAGAATAAAAGAGACTGGCTTTATACAGGTCTGCCTATTTTATCACAAATTTTGATGCATTCAAGTGTAACAAATGCAGTAGATTGGTAATCAGCTCCCCATTTCTTCATAATACATGTTTTGCAAAACTCATTTCTTTGATCCCTAACTTCTAGCTTATCCTTCCAGAACACAGCCCTGGTCCTGCTGGTGTCCAGTTCAAACAGCATGTGTGGACTCCTTTTGATTCCTATTATGGAACTCCATGCAAGTGCAACGTTAGCATCCTGCTAGGCAGTTTGAAAGCCTCTATTAGATTATACAAAGTACATCATCATGTATAGTCACCAGGCCTGTTGAGAGAAATTTGAGGATCTTGTACATCTAGATAGCTGGGCCCTCCGCTTCTCAACCCACCCCTAATCATAAGTTTTAAAATCAATTTCTGGAGACCATACTGGTGTTTTATTTACATACATTTTGTTTGCAATTGTTGTTTTACTCATAATATTTCCCCCACAGTCATGGAGATCACTCAGAGGAGTGAACAAATCTGTGAGTGGCACTGGTCCTGAAGGACCTTACAGTTGGGCTGTGCATCACAGTGTAGAGAGTGGAAAATTTCGTATATGGTGGAGATACAACAATCCAGATGCAGCGAGTCTGTTGAGGGTCCAGAATTCACAAATGCGTTGGTCCCCCATTACAGGGACATGGTGGGTGAGGGTTTCCAAGTGTCTGGACAAGAGGGATCTGGATTCTCCAAATGCAGTTTGTCCCCAGCGCTGGAGTTGATGGTGGCCAACTAACAGTTAACCAGCAATTGGCTGGCCAAGATCAACACCACATTGCAGGCGTCTCTCCCCAGCTGGGTTAGAAGCTGCGGTTGCTGGGTGTCCACGGGGGAGGGGTGGTGGTCCATGTACCTCAGTGCCAGTCCAAATGGTAGGAGAGAAACCCCCAACAGTATTAAACATCTACTACCCCAGATGTTTTGGTGTTTCCTAAGGTTCCCACAGCTGCATCCCTGGGTGATTTCAGACGTTACATGGTCCCGATTCACCACAGTGGATTCCCTGTGGGGGTGAACTGAACAACCACCGCCTGTGGTCAAGAAAAGCCCCGAACAGACGTGACGGGACTGGGACCATGGCAGGGAATCGGGCCGCCAGATCACGGTCCGGGGCAGCACAACAGACGTTACGCCAATCCCGGGCCAGGCTATGGTCAAAGGACCCGGAAGGCATCGGGGCGGCTCGTCCTGGCTGCTGCCGTGTGCCCTTTAAATCTCTCTCCCCGGCCTGTGTTGTTGCTCGTTGCCGGGCAGCGATGCTGCATGCTTTGTTCCCAGCTGGGAATCATTTTCTTTGATTCCAGCCAGTGGTCGCCGTCCATACATTACTTTTTGTTGGCTCCCGTCGGGAATCTCTTTGACCATGCTTTCGGGAATGGTCCGGGGGGGAGCTCCAGAAGTGTGGTTGATTTTGACCCCATGTGGGTATCGACTGTGGTGAACATCTGGCAGCCGCCGAACAGACGTTCAGGGCGCTTTGGCCCCACCGCGGGATTGACTGTGGTTCACTGTGGTTGAGCGTGATTGCGTAACGTCTGAAAATACCCCCTGTCTCTGTTCCATTCCCTGGCTCCTTCCTCCCCTTCACATTCAGTGCAAGCTCTTTGTCTTCACCTTCAAGGCTCTTCATGACTATACTCCTCATCTTTCTGCCCTCATTTCCTACCACATTCCCACCCAAGAACTTCACTCCTCCTCTGCCACTGTCCTCACCCACCCCTAAGTCTCCTGCTTCCTAAACCATCTTTTCCCCTTCTTCGCTACTGCCCCCTGTATCTGATGCTCCCTCCCTGAAAACATATGCTCCGCTCTTCCCCCAACCTTCAAATCCCTCCTGAAAACTTAACTCTTCCATCAGGCCTTCCCTAGCTCTTTGCCCCCACATACTGCTCACTTATACTCCTTCCATTGTCCTTTCATTCAAAGTCCCGATCTCCCCTGTAACTAAGCTAGCTAAGTATGTGAATCTGTGACTTCTCAACATTGTGAATGTACCCTTGTGCCCTCCCTCCCCACGTCTCTTAGACTGTAAGTCCCTCAGGGCAGGGACCTCTTTCTAATTAATGATTGTTTGGTGCCTGGTATGTTGCTGGTGTTATATGATACATAATAATAATCATAAATCTTTAAATTAAGAATGAAATTATCTAGATTTATAAGCCATTGTTAGAAAGCATGCTTTTTTACCTTCCAAAGCATTCCCCCTGTATAAAGTAAAGGGGTATTTTAATGGTCAAAGTCAACAAACCATAGCGTATGCAATTTTATTCTCTGTTGTACAGCAAATCATGATAATAATAGGTGCTTTACTGAATCTTAGGACACTGCTGAGCAGGCATTGCTATTTCTGTGAAGCTTTGTGATGAAAGTTCCTGATTGCAATGAGTAATTTTTGGTGCTGAGAAAAATTCCTGGGTTTCACTGTTAAGCCTTGGGACAAAGGTTCAGAGTGACGTCAGAGTCTCTAAACAGCCTCCCCTTAACTCCCATATCTTGACTGGTGTACCATAGGACACCGTTGTGCCTTCGAGGTACGAGCCTTCCCTATACAGCATATTGAACTGCACAATATTCTGCCACAGGGAGAAAATTTGTTTGGTTTTCATGGGCTGCACTGTGAGTGTCATTGCATTAGGAGCCCTGTTAGTGGACTGCTGTTTACTCTTGGTATTCCCAGAAAATCAAGGTAGTGATGCCACCATCTCTTCAATGACTCCTTTGAGGTATCTTGCACTCCAAGAAATGCTAGGAGGAAGCAAGCACTGATACTCTGCCAGTTGTACTCGGCTGCTGCAGAGGGATATACAGGCATGCACATTTTGTAGCTTGTCCTATACCTGTGCACATCGGAATGTAATCTGGCCCTGAGGTTCAAATTCTTGAGGGCATCGAACATGCCTGAACAAATGTTTATGAATGTTACTAATTCTGCGTCTATTCTTTCATGAGCAGAGTGCGTGTCAGAGATAAGAAAAATATACTAGCATTGAGGCACAGGGTGTAGCGGCCTGCAGCTTGAGCCCAGTGGGACTCCACTGGTCCTGGTGGGGTTAGGCTGGGGTAGGCGCACTCCTGGCCCGAGCTGATAGGATGTGGTCAGGCTTCCCAGTAGTGAGATCCTGGCCCCCATGAAATGGGGCTGGATAGTGGTGCTAAGATGTTTCCAAGCCCTTCCTTCCCTGCCCCTTAGGGAACACCATGGCATCACAACATTCCGTGGGGCATGGCTATGTTGGACAGGGACAGGGCTAAAGCATGGCCCTGTCCTCAGTTGTCATGGTGTCAATGGGGTGGGGCTACCAGGGCCGGCCCCAGGGTTTGTGAGGCTATGTGCAAAGTCTTGGTGTGGGGGCCTAATTTGCATTATTAGGCCCCACCTAATTATGCAAATGTGTACATTTACATAAATTTTACTCCCTCTGGACAGGAAGGATTCCCATTCTCCATCCCTCTGAGCAGCCACAGACAAGCATGGCCTCCCTGTGCTTCTCCCTCCCCCCCAGTTTGGCACCCCTTGGCTGTCTTACTTGGTGCTCAGCTGAGCGGCCATAGTCAAGCATGTCCTCCCAATGCCCCCCCTCCCCAGCTGAGTGTCTGCAACCACTCCCCAAGAGTGGTTCCTCTGCAAGGGCAGCTGGGCAGGCAGGCACAGAGAGACTGACTGTGTCCGCTGCCTTACTGGAGGAGGGGGTGAGCTTTGCCAGCCTGGCTTCCAGGGCCTGTTGCCTCTTGCTGCCAGTGCCACCTGTGCCTTGTGCACGCACATGGTGTGACTGGTCCAGAGACCAAACACACAAGAAACCCAAAATGCAGCCAGCCTATTAAGCTCATTATGCTATGAAAAGAGGCATATATATATAACCAGTTCAGTTGTGTCCCCATAATCAATTCACCCCACCCCCACCCTATAACCAGTTCATTTGTGCCCCGCTTCCATATAATCAATTCACACTGCCCCCCACCAATAACCATTTCATTTGTGCCCCCGGGGCAGTGTGAATTGATTATATGGAGGTGGGGGCACAAATGAACTGGTTATGGGTTGGGGGTTTAAAGACAGTATTCCTGTTAGCAATAACTTCATTAAGAAGAGTTAGTGAAGTCGCAGCCATAATAATCTCAGAACCATATTTGCAGATTTATTTTACAAGATAGAATAGATATTGCTTTACATCCTAAATTCCTACCTAAGATAGTATAAGTATGACAGTTGTGAGAATGTGGCCCTTTTTACACAGGCCTCTCCCTGCCATGAACACACAGATTTCTGTGTGTTCATGGGTGAGGGAGCCCCGTGTGAATGATGCAGCACACGTGCCCATGGTGAGTGGGGGTGCATGTGCACGCCCGCCTAACACGCATCCCCACTCACCCCCCCACTCGTCCCCATGCACAGAGCAACTCTTCCTATACCTACGATCGGTTTACCCTTATCCTTTCAACATGGACCTGCCTGCTGTCATTCTCATCGTAACCAAGCCAAGTACGTGCACTTGAGACCTCGCATCTTCATGAATGTTAGACCCCTTGTCTCTCCCTCTGTTCCCCTTCCTAAGTCTCTCCCCCAGCTCCTGTCTCTCAGATTGTAAGCCCTAGGGGCAGGGACCGTGTCTAT
>QEPC01000198.1:11291-34529 GCA_003113815.1 Sphenodon punctatus | reverse complement strand
TGGGTGTTCCTGCCAGATACCCCGTGATGATCTAGGCTGGGGACTATATGCATTTGCATATGCCCAAAGGCCCTATAAGATCCTGAGGGTTTGTTTTCTGAGCCTAGCCAGGTCGTCTTGTGTGTCTGTGAGCGTGAGAGCCCCTGCCTTCCCCCTTCTTCCCCGAAACCTCACACATAGGTTTCCTGTCTTGCTGTGTATGTGGTGTTAACTGGTAACGTGTCCCAACATCCATTTGCAATAGCTCTTGAGCTGTTCCATCATTAAATTATTGAATGTACCGTCTAGGAACTTCCAAAAGTAGAAATGCTAGGAAAAGGGCAAATCAGGATGGAGAGGTCCAAGCCAAAATCCATGTCCCAGTTCTGGATACGGAACTGATATCAGTTTTGCCAATTATAGAGGAAGGGAAGACTGGAAAATTCTAAACCAGTTCCATATCCAGAGCTGTGATGAGGCAGTCTGGATTTACCAGACTGCACACAATCTGAAACAGTTGTGCCGGTCTAGTCCCTGCAGCAACTTCATCCAAGGTCAAGTACAACCACTTGGCCTCAATAATAGCCCTTCTGTACGCCCACATAAACTCTTCGCACAGCTGAAGATCAGCCTCCAGATGGCTTTTCAGGCATCTCCTCTCCAGTCTATGCCCCAGCCTCTTTATGTCCGCCAGGTCGCTATTATACCACAGTGGTCTACGGACACTCAAGATGACTAGGGTCATGTGAGGAGTCAGGAAATCGAGGACTCCCTCTAACCACTGAAAATACCCATCGGTGAGCCTGTCAACCCCATTGGTTGGAAGGGGGAAATGTATAAATTCCAGCACTTGTAAGATTACCGAATTCCACTGGCTTCAGCAGTCTCTGTGGCAGTACTACAATCAATTGGCAGTGGTGTCAATCAGGTAGAGCAGCACCCATACTGAAATGCATGAGGTATTGGCCGAACCATCGGGGGTGACCCGCACATCCGAGATCAGCAAACACAACTTAAAGACAAGGTCGTGTCCAGCCAGCACTTTGGGTGATCTCCTGGATGCTCTGAGTAAAATCATCCATCACATCCAGGAACTTGGAAACCAGCCCCCTGGAGCTGCTGCCATTGTGCATGTTGAAGTCCCCCAAGATGAGTATCCTGGGATATTCCACCAGCAATGCTGATACCAGCTCCAGGAACTCAGCTCTAAATCTCACCCCATGTTGCCTGGGTGTTTATATACCAGTAGGACCATACATATTGGTCCCAACCCAGTGGCACAGGACGTGGCCAGGCACTTGAATATACCTGCCTACAAAATGGACCACCTTATGCACTGCAGGCAGGATGGAAAAAAATCAAACCCCTCCACCCCCGCCATTTTGCACAAGGCTGGTGGATCACTGAGAGCTCTGATGGGACTAGCTGGATGATGCCAAAACAGGACCTGCGGCATCATCCAGCCAGGTTTCAGTGATACGTGACACTCCATGATAGTATTGCACATGACAGGGTGACACTCCATGATAGTATTGCACAGACCGGGCATTAGCCAGCCAAATCCTCATGCAGGAGGACGCTGGACTGCCCAATCTCTCTTGACCCTTTGAGATACTCGCAACAGGCTCTACAGCAATGTGCCAAAGGCATCTAGGATGAGGCACCTTCTGCCGTTGCTGCAGATCTCCCCTTCCAGACCCACTACCATGTGCAGCCCCTCCTCTCTTCGCTTCACTGGCTTCCCCTTCCTGAACGAATCCTGCACAAGCTCCTAGTCTTCACCTATAAAGCTCTTCACAACCTTGCTCCCCCCTACCTCTCTGCACTTATCGCCCTCCATACTCCAGCCCGTGCACTTCGCTCCTCCTCTGTCCCTTCTCTCACCCTTCCACGCCTTCCCTGCTCCCCTAAGCGCCTTCGTCCCTTCTCACTTGCTGCCCCCCATGCCTGGAACTCCCTCCCTGTCCACATCCGCCTTGCCCCCTCCCTTCATACCTTCAAATCTCTCCTTAAAACTCACCTCTTTCGCTCTGCTCTGTCTGACTCTTTATCCTGCTGAGCCACTATTCCTATACCTACGATCGGTTTACCCTTATCCTTGCAACATGGACCTGCCTGCTGTCATTCTCATCGTAACCAAGCCAAGTACGTGCACTTGAGACCTCGCATCTTCATGAATGTTAGACCCCTTGTCTCTCCCTCTGTTCCCCTTCCTAAGTCTCTCCCCCAGCTCCTGTGTCTCAGATTGTAAGCCCTAGGGGCAGGGACCGTGTCTATTTTATTACTTTGTAAAGTGCCAAGTACACGGCTGGCGCTATATAAATTTTTGTTAATATTAATAATAATAATAACTACCTGCTTCAGCTCTAGTGACGGTGATTATGTAAATACGTAGACAGATAACCAGACTTTGCCAATGCACCAAAGGAGACAGGACAGAAGGACTGGGTTTAAATGGCCACACTCTTTATTCAAATGAAATCATAATTAAAATTGGTCGGGGAAATTGCCTAGTGTGATTCGAGTTCAGTACTTGAACTCTTAACTAGACAGCAACTCAGGAGTGGTCTTGATATACCCTCGATTACCACCCCAAACACAAACTCAGTGTCTCCTCCTCTCCGTGGCCCCTTGTCACGAGTGAGGGGGACCCAAGTTCTTCTGGACTTGAGTAAGGATGAGGGCGCCTACAGGCACTCGTACTTATGCTACTTCTAACCTACTCTAACCTGCAGCACTGGACCCCTGCCACTAAGGGGTTGCCGGGGTACCTGGATGAACCCAACCCCCACCTCCTAAAACCTCTCCAATATATAAACCAACTTTTCTTTCAGGGCTTCCAAATAGCAATCGTTGCCCTCAGCTGACAGTTGCACCCCGTCCCGGTGATACAGCTCGGGGTACTTATGCGACAGGGCATGGGTGTGTATGCTCTCTCCGCCCAGGCCAGCAACCTACCTGCCCACATCCCTGTTAATAGTCCTCCAGGTTCTATCACTCTTCCTAGGGTGCACCCCTTTACCCCACGTCATGTGCTCTACTAGATCAGTCCATATGAGGAGGGTGGAAGGAAAAAGGTTTTTTTTATCTCTCACACGTCTCTCTTAATGTTCCTGATCAACTGGATGTCCTTTAGCTGGGGTATATCATTCTCGCCCAGGTGCAGGATGATGACATTGGGTGGGGGGCCCTGTTGTGGTGCCCGGAGCACTGGCAAGCATTGGTGCCACTTCATGTTGCTATGGCCCTTCTACTGAATCACTGCTCATGCTGACAAACTGAGCTGGGTTCCCCACCGGGTTTGGCCGGCCACCTTGCCAGCCCAATGCACCAGACTGTGCCCGATGATCCAGACATGCTTCCTGCAATGGGGGGAGCACTTGAGGGAACAAAATTAGGTTCAGGACTGATCATGGGAGGGGGTCTGCCGGACATAAGACCGGAAGGCCCCTGGGCGCCTACGTCCGATGGCACGTATGCCCTGCTCTGACATGCCCGCCGCTGCCACAAAACTGGCAGCCCCTATACAGAATGAATGAGTTCCATATTCAGCTGATGGCAAACCCAGGCAGGCCAGAGCAGACCTAAGTACTGCTGTGAATTGGCATTGCATCAGATTCCTGTTCCTGCTGGGGTCGCACAGCAAGGTATGCCTTGACTGCCCAGACAGGGCACAAGTCTGGTGTCCCATCTCTGTACAACCTAACCACCTCTCCCCTTCCTCTCTGATCTATTTTAGAGTGATGGATCCGTAGGGATATTGACACTGGACCGATGTGGACATCGCTGAACATAAGCGCCCTACCTGTGTTGTCCATGGCTGATTCGACTATGAGTTCACTCACATGGAAGGTCCCAAAGAATGCCAGTTTAAACACCGAACTAAACAAAGAAACCTCAAAATTGTCAAAACATATTTGGGGCAGAACCCCGCAAATGTCCAGCAGCAAGGACGGGGCGATAGGGGTTCTTTGGTCTGGGGTATGGCCCCATTCCCTAGCCCAGCTCTCTAGCAAACGCCTGGTGAAAAAACCCCTATTTATTATTTATTTATTTATTTCATCGATTTATATCCCGCCCCTCCTGAAAACAGCTCGGGGCGGCTATCGGAAGACGGGTGCTCTGCAAGGTTACTCATGAACCCAATTGCCAAGAGTTTACCAGCTAAGTTGCCTGCGGCCGCCCCCTTTCACCTCAGATGTAGGGCAAATTGAAACATCTGGAGCTCTGGGATTGGGAAACCCCACTCCCACCCTTGGGACAACTGGTACTGTTGAAATTCACGGAACACTCGGTCATAGGTGGCCCTCGTGCACAATACCAAGGATCCATGAATGACGGCGTACAGCTCTATGACCCAAGGCTCCACACCGATGATGGCAGTGGTTCTGGGGTCACACTGGCTCATGGCACCAGTGAGTGGAAACGCTCCATCTGGAAGCGAAAGAGGGCATTGATTACACCATTGTAGATGCCCGGGACGTGCCTAGCTTGAAACAGTATTTTAAATTTCAGACAGGTGAGCATGAGCGTCCTAACAAGCTTCATGACCCATGGGAACCTGGAAGACCGCATGTTAATTACGTGGACTATGGCCTGGTTGTCACACCAAAAGAGCACTGTCTGGTTTGCGAATTCCTTCGGCCAGAGGTGGACAGCCACAACAATGGGAAAAAGCTCAAGGAAGGTGAGATCCCTAATGATCCCTGAATCGTTCCATTTGGGTGGCCAGGGGGCCGCTGCCCACCTTTCCCTAAAATATACCCCAAAGCCAGAACTACTGGCTGCATTGGAGTTCACCTGGAGCTCCGCTTCCAGCAAAAGCTGGTCCCTCCAGAAACTGGTCCCATTAAAACTTGCCAGAAAGGCCTCCCATGTTTCAAGATCCTCCTTCATTTCCCTGGTGAGCCTGATATGGCAGTGAGGGAGAGGTTTACTTGCAAGCTTGGCATAGAGGCGGGACAAGAAGGCCCGCCCCGGTGCCACCACTTTACATGCTAAGTTGAGGCTCCCCAGCAATGATTGCAGGTGGCCGGCAGTGACTTTGGTTGCTCTCAGGCACTCATCCACTTTTTTCTGCAGGGAACTCAGCTTGTCCTGGGGTAGGCGTGGCTGCGACCATATCCAGTTATATTCCCAGATAAGTCAGCCTAGTGGCCAGTCCCTCTGTCTTTTCCAGCGCTCTGGGAATGCCAGCTCCTCCACCACTCACTGAAAAGTCTGCATTAGCCCCAGACACTCTTCTGTGCCAGTCCGTCCGATGAAGAGGAAGTCATCCAAATATTTGGTGACCTCCCCACCCTTGGACCACTACCTTGCTACTCACTGGATCAGGGAGCTGAATCTCTCGAACACTGAACAAGAGATGGAGCACCCCATTGCCATGGCCATGTCATAATAGTACAAGCCATTAAAATGAAAACCCAGCAAGTGGAAACTCTCTGAATGGACTGGGAGGAGGAAAGCTGACTTAATGTCGCACTTTACCAGTGCCATTGCTGACTCTGAGTCAAATGACGCATATTGAACTGCTGTCAGTTCTTTGGATATGGCATCATTGACTGAGCTACCCCATGGGTGGGACAGGTGGTGGATCAAACAAAATTCCCCCGGGGCTTTCTTGGGACCACTCCTAGGGGGGAAATGACCATATTGGGAAGAGGGGGGGCAGGAAAGGGCCGGTGACCCGCCCCTCTTCCTGTTCCTTGCCAATTTTTGCTAGGACCACGTGTTCAAGCCCAACCACGAACCTCAAGTTGGGAGCCACCCGCTGCTGCTGGACATTAAGTGCTGGTATCTTAAAACCCCATGAAAACCCATGATTACATAATCAACCTCCTCCTGGTCAGGGTGCCCCATCAGGGCCCAGTCTAGCTGGCCTGACTTAACTGGAGTTGGGACTCTTACCTGGGCGCTCGGATTGCCACCTCCTTGCCCCCCCGTTCCTGCCCCCCCCAGGGTTGGATTTTCCTCTAGCCCATGTTCCTGCACGAGGGCATGTGGCAACCGCGTGGTGCCCTGTGCAATTGGGGCAGGTGTGCCAAAACCTGCATGCAGCATGGGAACATCTCCTGGATCATCTGAACTCCCAGCACTGCGCCACAGTATTTGCCACCGCCTTTCCCCCCTCTTCACGAAAGGAATCAGTGGCGGATGCAGCACCCCTCCTCGCCAATAGATGGCTACTGTCTGACCTGGGGGCATTGCCCATTCTGGGAATTTGACAGGGCAATCTCCCAGAGCCCTGGTGAGCAAGGGGGCTGGGCTAGACTTTTCCATGCTTCAGTCTGGTCACATGGTACAGGCCAGGCCTGGAGAATGCTGGCCCACATTGGTGAATGCCCACCCAGCAGCCATTTCACTGGGCCCCATGAGGGCAATCCCCTGTGACTGGGCAGCTAGAGTCAGCGCCCTGAGTTGGGCCTGGGGAACAGCAGCCTACCTTAGGAATCCCCTCTTGGCAGCCACTCCACGGAGCTGCCTGAGGTGAATCCCCAGTTGCTGGGCAGGAGGAATCAGTGTACTGAGTAAGGCTGGGTCAGCGCTGCTGTGGAGGGCAGCCCTGAAGCCTTAGCCAGACCCAGGGTGGCAGGAAATGGCAGGGAAATGACTGTGCATGCACAGAACGGCCATGGCAGCCATTTGCACATGCACAACTGATTTTTTTAGTTTCACTTTTCCGGCACAACCCTGAGAAGGCCATGGTGTCAGGCTGGACAGCAGTCTGGGTGAGGCAGATCTGGGGGCAGACATTGGATCATATTGCTTGAAATCGGACCCAATGCCAAACAATACGATCTGAATTGAAGTCGGGTCGGTCTGATTCTGAACCGATCCCAAACTTCAATATGATTTCCCATCCCTACAAGGAATCTTTCCTGGAATCATGGTTTTAGATCCAGACGAGTCATTCATCCTTCTAAGGTAAAGTGAGTTGAGTAGAGGATATTGAATGGGGACCTTCTGGATGGAACCTTAAAAAACCGAAGACTTTGCCTCCTTTGCGTGGTACACACAAGTAGAGGTTTGCCTTGGAATCAAGGGCCAAATGGGAGCCTTCATGAACTGCTGTAAAAGATATTGGGGAAATACCTGTCCTATTCTTTCACCTCAGAGGTGGCTGCATGTTGGGTGACTACAGACCGCCCACAAACTTTTCACTGATTCTCCCTCTACTGTCCTACCATTCAGGATCTTCTCATAACCAAGCTAAGCACATGTACCTGCATCTTCTTAACTTTGTGAATGTATCCTTTTCGCCCTTCTCTTGTCTATCACCAGTTGTAAGCCCCTCAGTGTAGGGACCGGTCTCTGATTGTTCAGTGCCAGGAACATTGGTGGTGCTATAGAAATAAATAAATAAATTAAATAATAGTATGATATCCTGTAAACTGCCTTGAGGTACCTGTACTTTTTTTTTTTTTTAATAGGGTGGAACTTAAGTGCCTGAAACCGTTCTTCCTCTTAAGCAATAATTTCCACATTGCTTGTCTTTCTTGCCTTTCTAGCTCTTGTGTCCTTGCTCTGTAAGACCAAGGGCATGATCCTGTACCATTGAAATATCAATGTACACCGCACCATTTAAATCAAAAAGACAACTCCTGTATAACTAAGGGTTATTCGTGGGTGTTACCAAATGTAGCAATAAACGGGTTGAAATCAATGACACCATCCTGGGTGCATAGCTTAATCGACATTTATGTCCCTTCATGTTTGCAGTTTACCTGGTCATTTCTTCCCTCCAGCTAGTTCCCCATTGATATCCCCTGGTGTGCTGAACCTGGTTGTAGGAGAGAGAAGCCTGTGGCAGCCTGACAAAGAGGCAGCAGTCCCAGAATGGAAACTGTTGGGATTACATGGGCAAAGCTTCATTCCAAAGAGAATCTAACAGTGAAATAAACCCCTCAGACCTTTACCCTTCCTATTAGTTGTTCTTTTTTCCACCCTGCCAGCCCCACAACCCAAATTACTGTGAAGATGCACTGGATCTAGGCTTGACCCTTCACAAAAATATGTCTCTGTGGTTCCTGCATGACCGTAAACTGGTAGCAAGACAGTAGACATAACCAAAGCTATGAGCTAGTGGCAGCTACCTGTCCGCATTCATGATTTTTCAAATTCCAAAACATGTAGTAGTATATGTATTTGCACAAGCAGGCATAACAGCTGAATGCAAGGACGTAGCTATAATAGGGACAGACGTGCAGCTGCACCAGGACCTTACAAGAAAGCAGATTTCGGCTAAACATTAGGAAGAACTTCCTAACGGTAAGAGCTGTCTGACAGTGGAACAGGCTGCCTAGGAAGGTGGTGGGCTCTTCTTCACTGGAGATTTTTGAACAGAGGCTGGATGACCATCTGTCAGGGATGCTGTAAGTTGTGGATTTCCTGCACTGAGCAGGGGGTTGGACTAGATGGCCTCTGATATCCCTTCCAAATCCATGATTCCTCAAGCCTGGGGCACCCATGCTCCCTGGTACCCCTATACCCACTGCCACTGGGGTGGAGACCGGAGGTGGGGAGCATTCCATCTTCTGCACTGTGGTCCATTTGACCATAGCTATGAACCTAGCTGAATATGTGCTTAACAATGAAAATAAATAGCTAGCATTGCATTTGGTAACACCCTGTGAGAAGAGATTGCAGAAAAACTAGGGCTGAAACTTGATCTCGCAATTCTCGGAAATCTTGTCGGGGTGGTGGTGGTTATTTATTTATTTATTTATTTAATATTCTTGATATCCCATCCCTCCTGCCTCAGGCATTTCGGCATGGCTAACAATATCAAATCATAAAAACATCACAAACCAACATTAAAATAAACCATAAATAAGCTAATCCCCACAACCCATGTCCCCACACACCCTTCCTGCCCAACCCATCTCCTTCTCCAAATGCCTGGTGGAACAATAAGGTCTTCCATAACTGCCATTCTCAACAAGATTTCTGAGAATGAGTTGATTCTTTACCTGTTCTCACGAGATTCTTGGGAAATTTTTAAAAAATGCCCTGTGCATGCATGGCCCTTTTCCAAGATGGTGCAGGCTGCATCAGTGCCATTTTGGAAAAGGGCAGCTGGTTCTGCGCATGTGGAGACCAGCTTCCCTTTTCCAAAATGCTGCTGATGTGGCCTGCACCATCTTGGAAATGGGCTATGCATGCACAGAACGGCTGTGGTGGCCGTTTGCGCATGTGCAGAGCATTTTTCATTTTTTTCCGAGAATCTCATGAGAACTTGAAATGTTACAGAGATCTTGTTGAAATCTCAATAACATTTCTTGATTCCTGTGAGATTCTCGTGAGAATCAGTTGCGTTCTCATTTCAGCCCTAAGAGAAACTAAAACCTCCAACATCAGGGGTCTCTGCACATAACGCTTGCCAGCCACTGTTCCAGCTGCCAGACATGGGGGCAAGCATTATGTTTGGTGTCACAAACTTGGGAACTAGCCACAGTGGGAACATGGGCTTGTGGAGGTTTGATTTCCAGAACATATCCAGGGAACTGTTTAGCTGAAGACATGCCATGGAATCAATGTCTGTGCAGCGGGACTTTGTGCTTATGAGTTTTGCCTTGCAGCAGGGAGTTTTTGGCCTTCACTTATTTATGCTACCAGTCAATGGGCTCCTCCTGTTGATCAGAGTCCAAGGGTGGCAGTGTAAATATGGAACAGAATGAATGTTTATCTTGCTCCACCATGGGATGATGTTACAGTGAATATCATAGAGATGATTTCCCCCGCTGTGGTTAACATAATGTGTAGAGCCACCCACTGTTCTTCAGAAGTCAGGGGGAGTTTTACCATACAGTCACACGGGAACAGGCTAGGTTAATAGTTTGCACTTTAAATGCTAGCTTCTCTACACTGATCTGCTTGCAGCATGGAACTGGAGCAACCTGTGAGTGGTGTTTGCTGTGAGGATATCTGAACCTTTGCTTAAGTTCTGCCTCTCTAGAATACTCAGCTATTTTTGATATGACTTTCTGACTTCACATAACAGCTAAACAACTTTGAGGAAAAAACAAAACCTCTCTTTGGGAAGGAGGAGGAAGAAATCCAGACTGTGTGTGTGTGTGTGTGTGTGTGCGTGTGTGCGTGCGGACTGTGGTTATGGTTTCCTGTTTCCTCCATGTCTCAATAGCATTCTTCGGGCCTGCTTGTTAAACTTGCAGAAAGGGGACCTTATGGTGTTAGTGAAGACGTGTGTTATGAATACTAGAAAATATTGCTTTTGTGGGCAGTACGTGCTTTGCACTTTCTAAATCTTGAGTGTCTCTAAGTCAAAAAGTGAGATGCATCACATTTCTTCCTTTTTGAATGCGTAGATTTTCCTTTAACAGGTGCGCTGGAAAATCTGCACATAAGAACATAAAACTGCCTTACTGGGTCAAACCAATGGTCCAATGAGCCCAGCACCTGTCTCCGACAGTGGCCAATCTTGGTCGCTTGGAAGAAGTACCCAACAGATCACAATGAGGTAATCCATTCCCTGCTGTTCACTCCCAGCTCCCGAAAGTATGAGGTAACATTCCCCAAACCTACCTGGCTAATAGCTAATAGATCTATCCTTCAGAAATGTATCCAGTCCTTACTACTGGCCCTGACCACATATTCTGGAAACAAATTCCACAACTTAATTGTGTGTTGAGTAAAAAAAATACTTCATTTGTTTTAAATCTCAGAGTTTCATAGAGTGTCCCCTAGTTCTAGTACTATTTGAGAGGGTAAATAACAGTTCCCTATTAACTTGTTCCGCACCACTCATGATTTTATAAACTTCTATCATATTTCCTCCCAGTCATCTCTTCTCCAAGCTGAAGAGTCCCAACCTATCAAGCCTTTCTTCATAGGGGAGTTGTTCCATACCCCTTATCATTTTTGTTGCCCTTCTCTGTACCTTTTCTATTTCTACTATATCTTTTTTGAAATGGGGTGACCAGAACTGCACACAATATTCAAGGTGTAGGTCCACACCATAGATTTATATTTTCAGTTTTATTCTCTTTCCCCTTACAAATAATTCNACCCCCATGTGGATCACTTTGCACTTGTCCACATTAAATTTCATCTACCATTTAGATGCCCAGTCACCCAGTCTGGGTCTTGGAAAGGGGGCAAATAAAAAAATAACCGAAAACAACCATGGTCTTCATTTGGCCCATAGACAGGAGGTTCCTCACTCCTACTTTCACCTTTTCAAAACTAAATTGTAATGACTTCAGGGATAATCCTAAGGAGTGGGGAGAGTCACTTTCTGATTACATCGTCTTGGTCATACACCCTCTCTTCTCTCTCAGCAGCACATTCCCCTTCCCTTCCTCCCAGGGAGGATGGATATACCATGTGGCCCCCGCTGTGGACAATTGATGCAGCTCTCAACATTAGGAAACATTGCTCACCCCTGGTATATTTCAAGGTCGAGTTTGTGATATACACAAAGAGTTGCAACTGCTTTCAACCTGCAGGAGTTGGTTTTTCTTTTAGAATAAACAACAAAACGGAAGAAAAACAAAGTGAGCATGAAATGTGGTTTTTCTCTACATAAACTTTGCCTAACAAAGGGACACAGGCGAATGTCTTGGAAATTAGGGATGGGCAAACAGAATGTGGTTTGGATGTTCGATGGTTCGGTTCGAAACCTGAGTTCGGGTTCGATGGTTTGGTTCATCCGAGTTCGGTTTGGCCGAACATTCAAAAATAACGAAATCAAAACCGGAACTGAAACCGAAACAAAATTGAAATCTAAACCGAAACCTATTTTTCCGGCCCTGGAAAGATGTTTTTCCTGCCTCCAAACTCATCCGAACTCATCCGAACATGACCAAACTGTTCAGTCCTTCGAGAGTTTGGTTTGGATGTTCAGTTCAGATGTCCAAACAGACCGAGTTCGGTCCGAACTCCAAACATCTGAACCGCGTTCGCCCATCCCTATTGGAAAAGTAATGGAACAGAACTCAGGAATCACACAGTCCATAATCTTTACCAGCAGTATAATATCGCTGGGCTACTTGTGGGACTTTTTTTTTTGCCATATGAGTTGCAGGTGAAAAACTGAACCCATGATAAGAGGCCACTTTGGAAAACAGTTTGTATGTAAGTAAAAGGCCTCTGGGTTGCTAATGCTTTTGACTTTTTCACAGGTTAAGTATTTTCCTAACAACTCAGCTGCTAAAACGGTGAGGCTTTCATCTAAAAATCCCTAAGTTTCTAGCACTTAGAGGTGTGCAGAAAAACTCATGGGTGTAGTTTGAATTGTGTGTGTGGACACAAGTGACAGTTTCTAAGCATGAGTGGGGAACTTCTGGCCTGTGGCTATTTTTTATTTGGCTCATGGATCCAGTCCCTACGCTCAAGTACTGAAAAAATGAGCTCAGTGAGAAGGTAGTGTCACCTGCAGCAGCCAAAGCTGTGCCAGCACAGGGCTCCAGGTAGCGGTAGCACCTGCCTCCTTGGAAGAGGCTTCCTCCAGCCATGTTAGCACCAGGCCCCAGAGCACCTGCCTCAGAGGCATCCTCCAGTCACACCAGCACTGGGCGCCAAGTAGCGCCTGCTGCGTTGTCTTGGACTGCTGCAGCTTTGGCCAGTCAGAGCTGGCTTAGAGGACCACAGGGTGGGACGGGAACACCTGGTACTTCCTCTTCTTCCCATACATAAGGGGAGAACTGCAAGCTGCCAGTGACTTACCAACTCCCTCCTTCTCTCTGCTACCCTGCCTCCACACTTCACCTATCAACCTCTTCTCCTCCCTGCCTGTTGCCCGCTGCCTTGGTCTTTGGTCCACTATTGCCTGTGTTACTCAACTACCCAGCCTGACCTACACTCTATCTTGCCTCCAGCTTATCTGTCAGCTTGCCTGCAGATGCTACCTGGGGCCCAGTCACCTCCAGCAGAACTGTTCTGGGTGGTGAGGGGTTTGGTCGGTCCAACCTGTCCCTGCCTGGAACCAGATTTGTCCAAGACCCGCTGTGATATGTTTTTAGCACACTTTGTGGATAAGATTGCTTGCATTGAGCATGACTTTGATTCCACCATTTCAGAGGCAGTAGAAGAGCCAGGGGTTAGGAATGCCCCGTCTGGTCATGATTCATGGGATGAATTTCAATCGGTGACACTTGCCAATGTGGCAGCTGTCCTGGGATCTGCTCAGGCCACAACTTGTGAATTAGATCCATGCCTGTCCTGGTTGGTCAAGGTCTCCAGGGAGACGTTGGGGCTGGTGCTGGCGTGGGTGATTAACACCTCCCTTTGGGACAGGAGGGTGCCGGACTGCCTCAAGGAGGTGGTGGTCTGGCCTCTCCTCAAGAAACCATCTCTTGACATTGATGCCCCAGTGAGTTATCAGCCTGTCTCTAACCTTCCCTTTTTAGGGAAGGTTAATGAATGGGTGGTGGCCCATGAGCTGCAGGTGCATCTGGACAGCACCNATCCCGAGCCTACGAGCGTGATTGCAAGAGAGAGTGAGTGAGAAGGGTGCTAGGAGGAGCGAGTGGATCCTGAGCGAGAGCGTGAGTGTGTGGGTGTGGCCCTAATCCTCACTGTGTCTGGGGGGAAGGGTGTGTGTCCTGTCCCGGCCTCCCCCTTGCCTGGTACTGTGCACGGGTTCCCCACTCACTTCCCCCACTCCTTGCCATTAGCCCTGGGCCCTGTGTGCCTGATCCTGGTGTCCCCTACGGTCCTCCCCGGTTGGGAGTTGGCTTGCCTCGCCTCTATGATGAGTTAGGTGGGGAATGGCTAGACCTTCCGCAACCACCCTATAAGACCCTGAGAGGCATTTTTCAGGCACGGCTGCTCCTTCGTGGGGATTACCCAGGGGCCCCGGTCTACGTGTGGTTACGCTCAACCCCCGTGCTGTGCACGTACCGGTCCGTCGCAGCTCCCTTCCCCCCTCCCCGTGAGGGTTTCATCCCAACCCTCACAGGGACTGTACTTCATCCTCTGGGGACCTCTTGTGTGGGGTTCTGCAGGGTTCCATTCTGTCCCCTCTCTTGTTCAACATGTATATGAAGCCACTTGGGGACATTGTACACAGCTGGGGGGGTTCATTGTCACCAATATGCTGATGACACCCAGCTGTATTTGTCTTTTTCAACCGACCCAGGCTCTGTTGCCTCCTTGCTATCTTGATGTTTGGCTGCTGTGGGGAATTGGATTAGGTCAATTCGATTGAAGCTCAATCCTGAGAAGACAGAGGTGATGCTGGTGGGGGGGAGGTGGGGAGAACCGGTGATCTTTGTGCACCCGAAGTCAACAACAACAAATTTATTTATGGCTTGCGCCAAATAAGTCCACCCAAAGTCCAACATTGTTCCTTCTGGCTTTGCTGCATCTTCCAGCAAGCCCTCCCCAAATGTCCTCTTTTCCGAAAGTAATAACAGTCTCAGACAATACCTCCCCACAAGGATCCCCAGTACTTGCTCTTCTGTGGTCTCTGTAATCTGTCCTTCCAGCTTTGTCTCCCACTCTGGTATCGCAACTCTGGCTCCATTCAGTTCCAAAGGGTTATTGCCTGCCTTTGCTGTGGGTGTAGCCCTCCTGCTGCCATGTTGCCACTTTCCCAGATCCACATCTCGCTGTGGGTTGGGGCTAATTGCCAGGCTCCAGCCCTGCTCGAGCCTCTTGTCCTGGGTGAGCTCCTTTGCACTCCTTTTATGTCTCCTGGTGCTCTCCCTTCAGGTACACTCCTCCTCTGGGCACAGTCCTCTGCAAAACTCCCTGCGCAGGATCTTACTGCCTTGGGGAAGTGCTAACATCACAGTTAGCAAGGCATGCCCACATTCTCCACCATTTGTAGCAGGGCACTACTTGACCATGGGAAGTGTTTGCAGGATCAGGTCCTGACAAGAGATTCACATGGGGTTTCAGCATAAAATACAGTTTATTTATCACACATAATCATTTCCTAGGCCAGGCACCAAGCCTCTGGCCACAGTCCAACCAATAGAACCTAGCCACAACCACAGTCCCAGGCTAGCTCTTTGCCATCTTACACAGAAAGAGTCTCTTCAGGCCCTCAGGTCCAGACTGCCAGGTCAGGCAGCCTCTCCAGGAGATGTGTTCTCCTCAGTGGTTAGGAGCAGACTGCCCCTCTTTCTGGGGCTGGCTTCCTCTCATAATGCTGGCCACGCCTCAAACTTAGCCTCTTCATGTGGTGGCCATCTTGGGTTCCTCATGGTAGGTGCCATTTTGTGAGCTAGCTCTACCACACTCAGGAAGAAAGTTATCATTGGGAAAGGGCTAACCTCTGCTTCTACTGTGGGGAAGCAGGGCATTATGACCAGGACTGTCTCCATAAGCACAGTTCTGCTGTCCTTTAGGGAAATGCAAAGAGCCAGTGTCATTAGGGAGCCCAGCACTGGCCTCGGTGAAGCCAGAACAAACTGACTTTCAAATGAGGCCTGAGCCCTCTTCCCTGATAACTCTGTGGGTGAAACTCCACCCAGACTCCAGCCACAGCATAGTCCTTTAGGTCCTGGTGGATAGTGGGGCTTCTGGCATCTATATGGACCAGACCGCTGCTCTCTGTTATTGAATCCTCATGCAGGCCAAATCAGTGCCAGAGCTGATAGAAACCATTGGTGGTTCACTACTAGCTTCTGGCTGTGTGTGTACCCAGACCTTCTCTGTATGGCTTCAAGTTGGTAACCATAGGGAGCAGACCCAGTCGGACCTGACCTCATCCCTGAGGCATCCAGTGGTCCTTAGCTGGCTAGCCACCAGCCCACCATAGACTGGAAGTGCTGCATTGTTGCTTTCCAATCACCCCACAGCAGGCAGAAATATCTGGTGGATATTCCTGGATCACAAATGTCAGTGAGTGCCTTGGACTCCTCCAAGGCACTGTCAGAGGAATTCAACAAATTCTGGGACATATTCAGTGAGAAGGAAGCAGAAGTGTTTCCACCCCACTGGGTGTATGAGTACTCCATAGACTTAGTACCTGGTGTGGTGGTTCCTTTTGGCTCCATATATGCCCTGTCCCCACCTGAGCTCAAGGGACTTCAAGAATACTAGAACAAGAACCTCTTCAAGGAATTTATTTGACCTTCTGTATTTCCAGCTGGTCTTCCTTTTATTCTTAGTACCCAAGAAAGATAGATCCTTAAGGCCACGCGTAGATTACCGAGGACTGAATAGTGTAACTATTCAGAATTCTCACCCCCTTCTGTTGATCCCTGAACTGCTCAATCGCTTGCACAAGGCCACTATATATGCTAAACTGGATTTGCGGGGGGACATATAATCTGGTATGCATATGGGCAGGCAATGAGTGGAAGAGAGTGTTTTGTACTCAGTATGGATTCTAAAATACCTCATTATGCCCTTCGGCTTGGCCAATATACCTGCTGCCTTTCAACATCTCATAAACAAGGTCTTCCATGATCTCCTCAATGTTTACATGATTGTTTACTTGGATAATCTCATCTTCTCCAATTCCTGTGAGCAACATTTTACCCACATGTGGACAGTGCTGCAGTGTCTTTGCTCCCATGGTCTATATGCCAAATTGGAGAAATGTGCCTTCATATGCTTCTCCATAGACTTTTGGAGCTACCTGATCGCCTCAGGCATCTCCATGGATCCCCTCAAGATGCAAGCAGTCCTGCAATGGGAACCTCCAACCACTGTGTGGTAGAGGTGAGCCACAAGATGGTACATAGACTATAGAATGTCACAAAATGGCTGCCACAGGAAGTGAGAGTGTTTGGGGTGTGGCTCCAGGTACAAAAGAGAGGTATTTGGTAAAGCCTGATGACTGTGATGACTATAAATAAACTGTAAATGCTAATTCCCAAAGTGACTGTGTGATCGGACTTTCATCCTGCAAACACTTACTCATGATGAGGTAGGACCCCCTGCTACACACTGTCAAGGGCTTTCAGCAGTTCCTGGGCTCTGCCAATTTTTACCGATGCTTCATCAGCCACTACTCGGATCTGACTACTCTGTTGATGGTGCTGCTTCAGAAAGGAATCTTTTACCACTGGACACTGGAGGCAGATCAGGCATTCCAAACCCTGAAACAGGCCTGTGCCTTAGCACTGCTCCTTTGACATCATGATACTCAGCAGTCCTTCATCTTCGAGTCCAATGCCTCCGACTTTGCCAGGGCAGTGGTGCTGTTCCAAGCCCCCAGCCCTGAGGAGCCTCCCCACCCGCCATTAGCCATGTGCTTATTATTCCAGGAGCCTGCTGAATGAAATTATGCAATCCTGAATAAAGAACTCCTTGCCATCAAGGAGGTGCTGGCAAAGTGGCATCACCTAGCAGAGGACTCCCCACATCCCATCTGGATTCTCACAAACCATAAGAATCTGGAAGCCTTTCACACTGCTCCCCTCTCCAATTAGATGCTGGCCTGGTGTGCAATCTTCCAATAGAAAGTGAAAGCGAGATTGGAATTCTACTCAGGGAACTGCAACAGCACGGCTGATGATCTCTTGTAAAAGGAGGAACTGCAAGAGCCTAAAAGAGAACTGCCTGTCCTGCTATTATTGCCACCTCACCATTTCACTGGGGCCCTCCTGCCTACAATGCTGGAAACTCTCTTGCAGGACCAAAATCACCTTTCTGGATGTGGTAACTGTCTGTGCTCACCTGAAGGTGCACCCTGAGAAGAAGCTCTCTGCCTATTCCACAATTCCTCCCTAGCCAGGCATTTCAGGCAGGATAAGACTCTCCAGTTGGTTTGTAACTACTTCTGGTGGCCTTCACTTACCTCAGATGTACAACAGTATGTTCACGGCTGCCAGCTGTGTGCCTGCACCAAGGTTCCCTGGCACAAGACAATGGACCTGCTGCAGCTGGCCTCTCTTCCTCAGTGCCTTGGCAGTTGGTCTTCAGGGATTTTATTACCAAACTTCCCCCACCCCCAAAGGCCTTACTGTGACCCTGACAGTTGTGGATACCTATACTAAGATGGCCCATTTCATTCCAGTAGTAGGCCTGCCCACTGAAAAAGAAACTGCCCAGATTTTCTTTTTGATGGTCTTCCATCTACATGGATTATCCACAACAATTATATCTGACCGTGGGGCACAGTTCATATACAGCTTGGACCCCTCCTATCTGAGAGACCGCCTCATTCCTTGGGTCTTGGGGCAATCTTTGCGGTCTGCCGGGGGCGCCTTCTTGGAGGTCCCCTGGGTTATCTGGGGGGCTACAATGGAGAGGGCGTTTTTGGTGGTCGCACCACAGCTGTGGAACTCCCACCTGGAGGAAGCTCAACTGGTCCAGGGCCTGCTGGCCTTCTGCCGGGCCTGTAAGACTTGACTGTTCATCCAGGCCTTTGGGGAAGGGAGTGGGTAGGGGTGGGGGAGATGGGTAGTGGGCAGGGGGCTGGGTTGGGTTAGGGAGAGTTTGGGTATTATTTTAATCTGGGGGTTTTAGGTTGTTTTAATTGTACTTTAGTTATGTGTTTTAAAAATGTTGTTAGCCGCCCCAATATGCTTGTAGCAGGAGGGGGCAGCATATTCATTTGAATACTAAATAAATAAATATCCCATTTTTGACAGACCCTTTTCAATTTCCTGGGGACCTCGACCTTACTTTCCTCAGCCCATCACCTGCAAATGAATGGCTAGGCAGAAAGAACCCAACAGGTACTCAAACAATATCTACAATGTTTTTTGACATACTAACAAGCCGATTGGGTGGATCTACTGCCAACTGCAGAGTCTGCATATAACAATGCACAACACAACAACACTGGCCAGTCACTGTCCTTCACCAGCTATGGGTAGCATCCCCACATTCACCCAGACCTCCCTGAAACCTTTGCCATCACTGGGCCACCCATCTGCGGAACGTCGACACCGACCTCCTTGCTCATCTTGCCCAGGCTAGAGATGAATATAAGGCCACTGCCAATTGACACAGATGCAAAGCATCTCAGTATCAACCTGACAACCAAGTTTGGCTGTCCTCTGCTCACTGTCACTCCCAGCACCCCTTGGCAAAATCAGACCACCGATACCTGTGACTTTACACCGTGGTCCAACAAGTTAGCTCTGTGGCCTTCAAGTAACAGCTTCCTCAGCAGCTTAAAATGCACCCAGTATTCCACATCTCTCTCCTCAAACCCTACTATCCAAGTCCGTTCCCATGTCTTTCCGTTCCTCCTTCTCTGCCAGTTTCTGTCCAAGGCCAGGAGGAATACATAGTGCATGAGGTTTTGGACTCCTGTATTCACTGAGGGCAGCTACACTACCTCCTGGAGTGGGAGGAGTCTGTGTCCCATACCCTGGTCCTCAGCTGTGCCTGTCACTGGTAGTAGCCAAACAAGCCATTGTCTACTGCTGGAGAACGCTCTTCAGTAGTCCTGTCACCCACAGCAGCTGGAACCACGCCAGCACTAGGCTCCAGGTTATACCTGCCTCCTCAAAAAAGGCATCCTCTAGCTACAAAAGCCCCAGGCAACACCTGCCCCAAAGACTGCTGTGTCCTTGGCCAATCAGAGCTGGCTTAGAGAGCCACAGAGTGGGACAAGAAACTCCTAGTACCTCCTCTTCTTCCTCTACAGAAGGGGAAAACTGCAAGCTGCCAGTGGTTTACCAACTCCCTCCCTCAGTGTAGCCTCCCTGTGCTTCCACCCACTACTCTGCCTCTACACTTCACCTCCCTTCTTCCTCTGTTCCTCCCTTCCTGTTGCCTTTGGTCTTTGGCCTGCTATTGCCTGTGCTACCTGACTATCCAGCCTGACCTGATCTCTACCTTGACTACACATCCTGCTTGCCTGTCAGCTCACCTGCTAGTTCCCAGTGTGATAGGTAGTGGAGATGAGGGCACGTACTTAGTGATAGGGTATGGATCAAGGGTAAAGAAAGAGCCATTGGCCACAATCCCAAACCCCTCCATGTGGAATCAGTGTGGTAGAATGCATTCCCAATGGACATGTGCGTGGGATCCACAGGGCATGGGATCGGCCGCATTATCTGGATCCTCCCTTTCCTTCCCCCATCCGGATCTTTCGTGTCCCACCTCCTATGTGGCCTGCAGAGCCTGTATTCATTTTCAAAGTGGCTCACTGGAGGGAGAAGGTTCCCTATGCCTGATCTGGAACAATGAACACTCATTGAAGACAACGTGGGATTTTGTCACTGGAAGTGTTAGCGTGGTGGCACTCTGGTATTGCTGTGATAATGGTTTGGGGGCACAAAGTGAGTTTGCAGTGGCTATGCCTCCTGATGCTACTGAAATGCAATGGAAGAACTTGAAAATATGACTGCAACATATCCAAAAGGCTCCGAAACTGAGATATGATAAAAAGAAGCAAAAGAGGAGTGTGTGTGTATGTGTCATCTCATGATATTTAAGTCAATCTTATTACTTTTTGGGGAGGTGGGTGAGGAGAAGCTGATTCATGAGCATTTGAGCCTTGCAACCATGTTTAGTGCCTTAAGGAGAAAGTTTGCATTTGGAAGTGAGACTTGTTTTGAGGCATTGCCCACCACTGTCTTAGAAGTCAGGTAATGAAACCAATAAGACAAAAGTTAGCTTAAGCCTTTAATTAACCTTCGAGGTTCATTCACCTGCTTACAGAAGCAAAAGGACTCATATTTATGCAAAAGTCTAGTCATGTTACAAATGTTGTGTGTGAAGATGTGTTCATGCAAAATTAGCATATGCAAATTCAGAAGCACAGCTCAAAGTTGAATATTTTGTTCTAAATTATCAATTCTATACTTGTCTGGATGAGTCCTGGGCTTGTAGGGAGGATGGTGGTATAGACTTAATTCCTTCAAGGATTCAGATACTACAAGTCTAGCATAGCCTTCAGGTCTTGAACCAAAGGAGGTTGGACCATACTATAAGTAGGCAGGGCAAATTGACTCTTCTCCTCCCCCCACCCTTTTGTAACATGCCCCCTTTATGCAAGTCACTGGCAACAGGCTATAATGATAACAGGGATTGTTTTTATTTCTAAACCCCATACAGAGTCTCTGCCATCTTACTTCTCTCCTTGTCTTCTTCCCTGTGTCCCCCCTTCTGGCTTTGCTTTTTGCCCCTGCATTAAAGCTACAGGAATCTCAAGAGGACAAACAGAGACAAAATTGATAACTAACTACTAGGTGAATGTAACACTCTCCATTTCCAACGTGACCACACCCTTTTGGATGGCAGTGATGTCACACCACTCTACAGGGGGCAGGGCCATGTCCAAAAGGAGGCAGGAGAACTTATTTGCCCTTTTCCTTTCTGATGCAAGCCCAACCCTTGAAACACTGTAGGGGTGCTTGGATAACCCAGAGAAATTTGGACTTCACCCAGATTTGATGGGTTAAAATCCAGAGACCCCAGGTCAAACCTGGAGGCATTAGAAACACTGGCAAGACCACTCCTCCAACCCTTTGATAAAAATTGTGTTTTTTCCAATAGTTTATACTGTGTGATGTAATGAGGCTGAAAGATGGGCACTGGATTGCTTTCTACTATTCTTCATATTTTGTGGTGTAGAGAGCCTTTTAAAAATCTGTTACGAGACTGGTCTTAAAAGGAACTATGAGTTGCACTGGACTATTCATCACTTTGCAGGCTCAGGCTCAGTTTCCAGTACTCAAAGAGATGGAGATAAATGCTGGAATATCCAATGTAACATCCTAGTTATTTACACAACAGGGAATTACGATACTCCAAAATATTTGTCTCATTTCTGGCAATCAGAACATTCAGTAAACACTATCAGAAATGCAGTGTGCATTTGTATGTTGTGGTTAAGAAATATTATTTTAAACCACATTGGAAGACAAGAAGAAATGCTTACCAAACATGGGCAATCCTCAGTGGATTGTAAAGCTCATTTTCCACTTAGAAACCCAAACAAAGTGATAACAGAAGCAGTCAGTACATCAAGAATTTGTCTTGTGTTTTTTTTTTTGAATTGATACAAGAAGAGTTAAATTGTAATGCATTGTGTTTTGAAATGGAAACATGCAGGGCTCAATCCAGAGAAGTTAAGGCTCTGGGCAAAATGGGGGCTTGCTCTTAAAATAGGAATGTTTGACAGACACACTATGTCCCATCCATTAGAAAAAGGAAAAGCATTGCCCTCATTGATTTTATTTTATTTTTAAATTACTTAAACAGATCATTCCCTTCAAGGACTGCAGTTTGTCCCCATGGGTGTTATTGGGAGAGCAGGAGCTCAATAAAATTATGCTAGCAAGCAAGTGTTGGGGAGACACCACAAGGATCTATTTCTAGTTTATTCATGTGTCCAATGTGTTGGGGGTGGGTTCCTGAATTGCTGTGGGCCCTCCACAGGGTGGAGCTCCTCATGGTTGAGGCTCTGTAGGCCTCTGTAGGCACATGAATTATGCCATGACTTTTCACACTCGTGTGAAAAACAATGGGTTCTTTTATGGGTTCTTTTAAATAATCCCCTCTCGGGGCCAGACTCTGGGCCAGGCAAAAGAGACACTTGCTTGAGAGGCAGATTGGGGTGGGTGGGTGGAATTTTGTGGGGGACTGTGACAGAGCCTGTCAGCTGGGAGGTTTCTCTCAGGCTGGCAACTGCCCAACCAACTGGGCTGCCCTCTCCCTCTGCTGCAGTGGTATCACTGCCACCTTGCCTGGCCCCTGGAGGGGGAGTACTGGAGGGGCGCCAGAGGGGGGATACTGATGGGGGGTCCTGGGGGCTCCAAGCCCACAGGAACTCTGCTATTAGGGGAAAGGCTAACAAGGGCACCTACTCCTGCATCCTGGCTTGCTGTGCAAATTGCTCACTGGGACCTGGAAAGATTCCAAGAGGCCACAGAGGAGTCAAGGGACTTGGGAACCAAAGTAGGACTCGCTCCAACTCTAATAAGGAATAAGCCTAGAGGGGGCTTTGGGGGTGTGGCTTTGGGGGGCAGCAGCCAGAGATGCGCCTATGGCTGGTAAAATGCTAAGTCCAGCCCTGCCCTAACCTATCAAGCCTCTCTTCATACGTTCCATACTTGATCATTTTTGTTGCCTTTCTCTGTACCTTTTCTAGTTCTATTATGGGAGATGGGACCAGAACTGCAGATGTTGGGACCAGACAGATGTTGACCAGAACTGCACACAACACTCAAGGTGTGGTCACACCATACATTTATATATTTATTTATTGGCATTTTTATGCGGCCCTCTCATGCCCATGGCATCTTAGGGAGGCTAACAATACGATAAAACAATAAAATACATTAAAACCAATATCACTTTTTAAATAATTTAACCCGAACCCTACCCTCCAATTTCCCAAATTCCCCACCCCACCAATCTCCCCCATTTACCCCTCCC
>QEPC01000193.1:151111-170120 GCA_003113815.1 Sphenodon punctatus | reverse complement strand
CCATGCAGCTGCTCCTGGGCTGCCCGGACAGCCATTCAGGTGCTTATTCGAGCCTGAGCTCTGGCCTTTGCTACTTCGGCTATGAGGCGAGCACTCGTGATTGCCGGCTGCATGCGGAGACTCTGGGGCTGGTTCCCTTCCCTGATGGGCACATCCCAGAGATGAGGTGCTCTCATGTGGCCTGGTCCATGGTTGAGACCATGTCTGTGGTGTCTGTGTGCAGCCTGGCCAACTATACGATCTACCTTGCGGAGGGGGGCCCTGCCTTGGCCGTGTGCTACTTTGGCTGTGTTCACGGGGCCCATGGGTACCAGAGCTCCCATGGGACAGTGTACCACTGGCTGTTGGAGCTGGTACAGCTTCCATGGCCCCCTGCTTCTTACTGCTGTGTGTCGGAGCCTACCGTGGCGGAGCTGTCGGCGCTGTCGGGCGTGTGGTTCTGTTCGGATGTGCAGTTGGGGCTGTCCATGCAGGATCCCTTCGAGGCCTACTACCTGATCGCTCACCACATGTCCTTGCTGGGGTACCACTGGGGCATGATCCATTGGCCCCACCTGGTTCACTGGGCAGGACACCCAGCCCCTGGGCCCGTGGTAGCGTCCAGCAGCTGACTGTGAGTCCTGGTGTGCCTCCCAGCCTCCCCCAGTTGCCTGCCCCCATGTGGGCTCCTGCTCCTGCCTGGGGGCCGGTCTCTGCTGGCTTCTCCCTCTCTGATGCCTCTGCTGTGCTGCTGTGCTGCCTGCTTCCTGGGGTGCTGCTGCCCCTGCCTGTGGCTCCGGGTCCCCTCCCCAGCCTCCCCCAGTTGCCTGCCCCCATGTGGGCTCCTGCCCCTGCCTGGGGGCCGGTCTCTGCTGGCTTCTCCCTCTCTGATGTCTCTGCTGTGCTGCTGTGCTGCCTGCTTCCTGGGGTGCTGCTGCCCCTGCCTGTGGCTCCGGGTCCCCTCCAGGCCCCTCCCCCGGTCTGCCTCCACACCTGGGGTTCCCCTCCGTGGTTGCCTTCCCTGCGGCCTGGGCCCAGCACTCTGTATGGCCTCGCCAACCCGCCTGTGTCCAGCAGACTGTCCCCACCCACCAGTGCTGCCACCTGCTGCTCCATCCCCCCCTTGAGTGCCTGTGTGACCTCGGGGTTCTGGGGCCCCCGGACTTCCCCTCGCTTCTTCCTCCGGGGGTGTGTGTGCATCCTTGGACCTGCAGCGCTGCACCAGCTCTCCTGCCTGCCATCCATAGGCCCCTCTCCGGGTGTGGGGTCTACGTGTGCCTCCTGGACTGTTCCTGGCTGGCCGGCTCGCTGTGCAGTGTGGGCCCCCGCTGTGCCTTGGTCCCAAGCTCCTGGGGCCCCCCATTCCGGGGCTGCCTGTGTTGCTGTGGGGGTGCCCATGTGGACAGTTCTGCTGTGGGGGTTGTGGTTGCTGTTGCCTGTGTCCTGCCCTGCCCCTTTGCCATTTCCCCCCCCTTGTGCCCATTGTGCCTTGTGTGTTGTCCGGGTGCCCATGTCCCCCTTCCCCTCCTTTCCCTTCTGTGTGTGTGTGTGTGTGTGTGTGTGTGTGTGTGTGCCCGCCCGGGCGTGTGCCTGTGCTGTGTGTTCCACTGTGGCCCCACTGTCGGTGTGCCTGTTGTGTGTGGTACCTGTCCGGCTCTTCTCCCTCTCCCCCCTCCCTTCCTATTTCCCTTGTGTGGGCATTCCCTTGTGTTCCTTTTGTCTTCGTTTGCCCTCTGGTGGCCATGTCTTTGTCCCACCCCTGCCCGGTGGTTTCCAGGTGTTTTGACCGCAGCCAGGAATCAGTGTCACGTCTGTTGCGCTGCCCCGGCCCGTGATCTGCTGGCTCGATTCCCTTCCATGGTCCCGGTCCCTTCACATCTGTTCGGGCTTTTATTCACCGCAGGGGGTGGTTGTTCAGTTCACCCCCACCAGGAATCCACTGTGGTGAACCAGGCACCTGTCACGTCTGAAATCACCCATGGTCCGAGCCGGTCCTCCGGACGCATGGTTGATTTTGACCCCATGTGGATATTGACTGTGGTGAACATCTGGCGGCCACCGAACAGACATGCAGGGCACTTTGGCCCCGCCGCGGAATTGACCGTGGTTCACTGTGGTTGAGCGTGATCTCGTAATGTCTGAAATCAGCCCAAGTTTGGATAAAGATTTTTCAGTTTGTGATGGAGGGATAGACCTTTTTTTTTTTTTCCCCAATCCCTCCCTGTAGATATTTATTTTTTTGTTTAAATCTGAAGGAAGGATTATTATTATTATTATAGTCATTCCGGCATTCCTTTCCTTTTTACTGCTGGTTGTTTTTTATTTAGCATGAAAGGAGTAAAGAAAAATATGGAGCAAGGTCCTATAACACATTACTGCTCACGTAAGCACATGGAAGAGTTAATGGAAGAATCAAAGGAGCAGGAACCTATATGTTACTAGAGGAATCGTATGACAGGTATGCTGATCATGAACAAGTAAATGAGCAAATGAGCTTAGCTTTAATCAGTTCAGTGAAAAGTGAAGCTAAGGCTGATCATGACAGGATACTCTCAGAGTGCACTACGGTCAAGCATGCTGTGGAAGATGGGAATAGAAAACTGAAAGTTCTGTCTTAACATTTGGGACAAGTTGAACAATGGATTTCAAATGTGGAGGAACAAGCTCTAATGATGGGAAATGATGTTCAATTGAAGGATTCTGTAGCTTTTCTCCTTAAGAAATGTGAGGACTTGGAAAATAGTTCTAGGCAAAATAATATTCGTATTGTGGGTATAAAAGAAGGAATGGAGAAAGAAGATATGGAGACTTTTATTAAGACTCTCTTAAGTAAAGTTCCATATTTCCAGGTAAAAAATATTTACATGTAACTGAGCTCAAGAAGGCTCAAAGAACTCCCCCCTCAGAGACCTTCTCCAATCCCCAGATGCTCCACCTACACCTATAATTCTATTATATGTTCGGTGGCTATGGAATTGAAGGAACCACAAAATAAGTTGATCCTTAGATATTATTTGACACCTCAAAGATTAAGATTTGGAAAAGGGGCAGGAGTTGGAGTGTACTGGAAGGGTTGTAGTGAGTTGGGTACTTACATTTACTGTTGGTGGTATTGTCCAGTGGTGACCATTTTTTGGACTAAGATCTGGACCTATATTAAGGAAATAACAGACTTGAACCTTCCATTCAGACCAGAGATAGCACTCTTAGGTTTGTACCCTAAAAATGTCTCTAGTTGATAGATATAGACCCACTTGTGTGAACTTAATGTTTACAGCTATAATAGTTATTCTTAGACACTGGAAATCTCCATCTGGTCCAACAATTGCAGAGTGGATTAACAAAATTTGGTATATATTCACAATGGAAAAGACAAGAACAATGATTGAGGAGCATTTTGTTGCAAAATGGTTCCCTTGTTTAGCTATTCTCAAACTTCAACAACCTATAGGAGATACTTGGTCCTTTATCAATATCTGTTTTGAACTTATTTTAGGTGAAAGTTTTTCTGGATACTTTGGTTTACTATCCGTTATTGTCTGGACAGGGCAAGGGGTTGGGTTGGGTGAGGAGAACCAGGGGAGGGCTATCTTTGTAAGGCTTTTTTTAGAAGGAGCAAGGGAGTGTTATGAGCCTTGGTTCAGGATTTGATAAGTAACTGGGTTATGGAAGGGTGCGCGAGCAAGCTGCCGCATTTTCCCCCTCAAGGTGTAAGGCTCTTCTTTAGATTTTGAAGCCAGATTTATAAAAAGATCCAGATACAGAGAGATGCATGACCCCAGCCGCTCATCCCTTTTTTTGTAAAGTTGCCAGGTTGTTTTTTTAGGTGGGGAGGTGGATCTATGCGAGAATTTGAAGGTTGGGGTGGGTGGGTGAGCTAAGCCATCACATCTTCCTGTCATGGGGGTCGGGGGAACGAGAGGGAACCAACAAGGGATTGAGCCCACCTCCAGTCTTAAGGCCTGCAAAAGATGCGTGAGGAAAACTGCCCATCAGGATAGTATGTTGGCCCTTTAGACTCCACAGTAATCCGGCCACTATCATCATGGGGCGCAGAGTCAAATAAGACTGGAGATACCCCAAACATTCTCTCTCGTACTCTCTCTCGTGCGCGGGGTGCACGGGCTTTTGGGGAGATGGTGAGCAGGGGATGGGGGCACAAGGGGGCAAGGGTCCCAAGGGATGGAAGGGAAGGAAGGGGAAGGACACATTGTAGAGGTGGGGGGAAGGGAAATGAGCACCCAGGGAAGGGGGCAAGTACAATCGCACACACTCTCTTCTCACTCTCCACTCACACAATAGGAAGGTCGATAGGAAAGGTGCACTCAGGAGTCCAAATATTTGTTTTGGTAATTTAGTGTTCAGTATTTCCCATTTCTTCGATGGTGGGAAAAATTAATTCAGATATTTGTTTGTGGGATATAAATATGTAAATTATCTTCATGAATATGTTTTTTTCAGCCCTATTAGATACACACACACAAAAATATCTCCAGTCAAAACCCATTTTGTACACAATTCCCTCCCCCCCTTCGCTTCGAACTGGGATGGGCAGAAGGCTTTGTCCTGCCCTCATTAAAGAAGGTAGCAAGCACTCTCTGTCCAGGTGCTGGTAAGTGCCTAAGGCTGGGGACACCTTTCTTTGGTTACTATGGCAACAGTCTGGCATGCAAAGCAAGTCTCATGTTGCGGGGACCATCTTGCAGTATCTCTGAGCATACCCAGCAGTCGGGTTGTGCCAAAGCAGGAAAACACAGTGGGAGATGGAGCTCTGGGATCCGTGGGAGGCGACAACTCACCTGGACACAGCACTGATGAAGAGAGGAAGGCAGCAGAGGCTCCTGGAGGGGGCCCCGCACTTGGGGTCCTCACCTGTCAGCCTGACAGTGGCCCCCAGCTGACTCCAACTGACAGGCAGTGGAGGGGGGCAGTAGGAATGAGGGAGAGGCAGAGGCCTCACCTCTCCTGCCTCTCCCATACTCTATGCCCCCCTCCACTGCCTGTCACAGTCTCAGCCAGGGGAAATGAGGGAGAGAGAGGCAGAGGCCCCGTATCTCCATCTTTCCCCTGGCCGAGAGACTTACAGGCAGGGGGGGGAATCATGGAGTGAGAGAGAGGCTGAGCCTCTATTTCTACCTCACTTGCACCAGAAGTGAGAGAGAAGCAGGCAGAGGCCCTGCCTCTCCCTCACACAGCTGGCTACTACCTGACTGTTTCGGCCAGGGTAAATGAGGGAGAGGTGGGTCCTCTGTCTCTCTCTCCCTCATTTCCCTTGGCCGAGACTGTGACAGGCAGCAGAGGGGGGGGCAACAGAAGGTCCAGTGGTGATGATTTAATCTGTTGCTGTGGTGCCCGCCCTGCGTGAAGCTCCGAACCCAGCGTGGGACCCAGGCCGGAGGTGGTGGCGGTGGAGG
This sequence comes from Sphenodon punctatus, assembly GCA_003113815.1. Lineage (NCBI taxonomy): Eukaryota > Metazoa > Chordata > Lepidosauria > Sphenodontia > Sphenodontidae > Sphenodon > Sphenodon punctatus. The sequence goes on along the minus strand of QEPC01000193.1, from coordinate 164,727 downwards.
TGGCGGCAGCAACGGATCAGGTAAATGAACTGAATGGCCTCTCAGGCTTGGGGATGGGTGGAGGGGAGTGCCCCTCCACTCATCCCCAAGTCCAGGCCTGGGTAACGCGCTGCCCCTGAGCCAGGGAGTGCTTCTAGGCCCACCGGCCTCAGGCGGCTTTGCTGCTGGTGGAAGATAGAGGCCCCGCATTTGTTCCCTGCCCTGGGTTCTGCTTACACTAAGGTTGACCCTGCATGGCCTATCTACTTGACCATGCGACCCTCCCCGATTCAATTGCTGTCCCTCCGGGGGTGGTGGTGTTGTCATGTATTTCCTATTATAAGCTTATATTTTTTGGCCATCTGTGTTCCTAATGTATTGATTTTGAATTTCAATATATTAACTTTCTGTTTCAATGTATTGAACTTGTTTTTTACTGCACTGATTTTAAAAATCAGTTTCTATATGTACCTTGGTTCAGGCTGAGGCCTCCTCAGCTGTGTTCCAATGAACTTCTTAAAAAACTTCTCAGTGAACTTTTCACCATATCCAATCCAACATGAACAAAATGGCTAAAGTTGGAGACCAGACCAAGGGCCTTATCAGTCTATATGTCTAAATGACAAATGTTACCAACCATGAACATCTTCAAAGTGAGAACTTTTAAGTTAATTTTTCCTAGCTAACACATCTGCTTCCACTAATTGGTTAAAAATACCTTGAAGCTGTGGCCAGTTCTCTCTGTAATCTGACAATTACTTTTGATGGAAATATGAGGTTTTGTTCAAACTTTGAAGGAAATCTGACTCCCTGTTTAGTTTCTTTACTTGCTCAGAATTAAGAGAGCCAATTAGAATCCTGTGTATTTCCATGCTAACTGACATTATCAGCATCACTGCTCAGGAGTGTCAGTTTCTGGCAAACTTTGCTTTACGAAGGGAGACACTAGCTTTGTTTTTCAGATTGAACTCCTACACTATGTTGGGGTTTCTCTCTCACCATCATGGCAGAAAAAGGGAAGAACTGGGAAGAATGTAATGTATTATTCTTGATATCTTTGAGCCAATGAATTGAGCATATGTTAAGCTTTTAGAAGCTATTTTCTTCAAACAGAAATGTTTTTTAGCTCAATTAACTTTGATTGGCTATCAATACCATTCTATGTAAGCTACTGATATTTTCTATTTAAATTTAAGTAAACTATGCCTATTTTTTATATATTCTGTGTCTCATGTTCCATTTATTTATAAATATATTGTCATTTTACAATACTTGCTTTGCTAGCTTGGCATCAAAGTAAAGTGTAAACTCATTTTATACAACTTGGAAAAGAGTGGCCCAATCCAGTTAGACTAGATCTGCTGGGAAACATAGCTCTCTTTTCTTTTGTAAAAAAGGGACACGCGACTCGACAGTGTCTGTAGTCTAGCCAGGGGCCCTGAAGTCTCTGTGTTTTTCTCTTGCTCTCCCACTGGTGCTCAGAGGCCTTGATGCAGTTCCCCTCCGGGTGGTGGGACACTGAGACAGGTGGGCTCCAATGGGACCACACGCCATCAAGGATTAAGCCTGTAGGCCTCCTGTGGGCAGCAGAGTGATAAAAGGGGGCCTTGGATTTGCCCACAGGGAGGCCACAATGCAAATGTGGGGTTGGATTGCCTCGCCCCCACTTTTTTGTTTTGGGGTGTTGTCCACCCATCATGGACTGCCTGCCAGGTTGGGATGCCGATGCACCTCCTTATGGTGGAAGATGAGCAACACGACACATGGCACCTTGCACCATCGGATGTCAAAGCCACATAGGCCTAGTGGCACTCAGAGGTCCCCTGACCTACCTTTCCCAACATGAGGTCTCGACACCCCAGTGTGGTGGCTAAAGCAAGCAGCAATTGGTCAGGGAGGCAGGCTGTCTCCCTTCCCCCCCCCTCAACACACCATCCTGCTCTTACTGTGGCTACATCTGTTGGGTTGCTGGTGCAGACACAGCATTCTATCAGTGTAACTGCCTTGCGACCTTGTTCAGATGATTTCACACTTCATTAAATTCCCCCTTACAAAGTACTCCCATGCCTGGAGTGGCACCACAGAATTAAAATTAGTATTATTGATTCTAATACCAGCAGCACTGAGATGGTGTAGAGGGATGACTGCTTTGATTTTGTAGGCCAGTCTTTGCTTCGTGACCTGGATAAGTCGACAACAGGGCGAAGTCAGCTGATGCAAGAGTTTTCAGTCTTTTCTCAGTCATGATCACTGGAGCACATAAGTACCTTTTGGGAGTACTGCCTAATTTGCATGAATACTTTGCATAAATATGTATAGCTTAAGTCTCCCCTTTACATCCAATTTAATTCAATTCCAGCGAAATTGAGATAATTACTCGATTAATCCCAGCTCACAATGACGTTAATGAATGATGGTCTGGTTCAAGGCGCTCCCGAGTACTACTGACAGCTGGCTTGGGGTGCATTTCCACACCTTGCGCAAGCACTCCAGAGTTTCCAAACTGTAGCAGGGGGTCTTCCTAGGGCCACATGGAAGCACTGGGGTGTCTGTGGGGAATTAGCAAACCCCTCTGCTACGCTTATTCAACCCGAGCCTTGGATGAATCCCTCTCTGAGGAAGGGGGTACCCTCCTATAGGACCCAACACACAGTCCAGAGGGTATCCAGTTCACAGTCTTTTATTAGCCTCAGTGTCCAGTGTACACAATACCTGGGCTGCCGGCTTATCCGCCTTCACCCTGCAGGCCCAGGTCAGTCTCTCACAGTGCAGGAGCAACACAACATCAGCCCCCCTTGTCCATCTAGCAAAGCCTCTAACCCCCATGTTCTGACCAAGCCTTCCCCAGGCACCAGGCTCCTCCTGGGCACAGCCTTTCCTCGGTACTTGGGTCTACTCTAGTTCTCCAGCCTTCAGCACGTTGGAGAGCGTAGAGTGGCTAAGCTTCTTCCATGGAGCTGTTGTTCCTTCAGCTCCCTAGCAGAGACTGCTTTCCTGTCTGCCTTGCAACCCCTTATGTAGCCAGAGTGGACGTGGCCCACAGAACAGCACTACTGTCCTTAAAGGGCCAGTGTCCTGCCTACTCTGGCACCTTAAGACCAAGCCTGTTTTCTCACCGGCTGGCATGGGCTAGCTTCCCCCAGACACATGCACATGCACACAGCCCACTGGCTGGTGCCCTCATCCCCCTCTTAAAGGGGAAGAAGTTGCACAGGACTGCTCCCTGTTATACAAACACTAGGTTTTTATCCCTGACCTAGAACCCTTTTTAAACAACCAGATTAAAGGGCCAAACATTTTAGTTGACACTACACTGTTGGGGTAAATAAGTTGCCCACATCTATAAGGCAAGGACTTGGTTGTAGGGTTTCTTGCATGCTTCATCATAAAGAGGGAGGGTTGTTTCCTCACACCAGTCAGTCTTGGACACTGATCCACCCAAGATCGCAAAGGGAAGGAGAGGGATTGACACTACCTTGCCCACACTGGCCTCAGCAGGGAAGGTCTCCCTTGCACCTGATGGCTGGGGAGATACTTTTTCAAGTCTGCAAATATGAGGCCAGTAAGTAGACTTTCCACGCAGCATTGCAACAGTGCAAGGGTTGCATCAGTCCCAGACTGTTAGGCAACCAGATAAGTCATATCCCATTGCCCAAGGGGCTTGGGCTCCCCTCTCACAGAGATGATGTTCTTGGTCAGGTCAACCTATTGGTCCTGGTTAACCACACTGTTTCACTCAGGACAGCTCGCAGTGTGGCAACGTGCAGCAGGTTGCCCAGAGGTGGTGCACTCACCAGAAATCCAGCATTGCGCACACCAGGGTAGGCAGTCAGTCACCACATCTCTAGTGGGTGGAAACTTGTCCCAGACACCTGCGAGAAAAAGCAAGGCCATATTAAGGCCGCTAGTAGCTATGCCATTTGTGCTTATCGACAAAAAGGGTGAGTTACAGCATAGGTCTCAGACCCCTTGAACTGGATAGAGGACTGTACCTCAACCCTCATGTATCCAATGGGATCTATAATTTTAAGTCATAGATCACATGGGGCGCAAGGGTCATTGAGTACTGTAGTCTGCTGAGATCAGCTGCTTAGATCATCTTTGATGCCTTTTGCTCCAGTTTGTTAACTGCTGTAGTGAATATTGTTTTAGAAGTCTCAGTACATTAAGACCTGTTACATACTAAAATAGAACTGGTTCAAGTTGGGTACTATCTCACATTCTTGTGTTAGGTCATACATTCTTTTGCCACCAAAAGCCTTATATAAACCGGATATTGCTGTAGTTCTTTTGTTCAGTAGGTAGCATCTCTTCAGGATGCTGCTGGCTGATCCACTAATCTTTATAAAGAATGCTTCTCTATCTCAATCTAAGAACTACCTCCTTTTGTACTTAATATTTTAAATCTCTTTTGAAACCCTGTATTTCTGTTGTAATGTAATTTTACATCTTATTAAGTAACAATAAGTAACTAAGATTTGAGTCTGACTTTATTTCAATTTGGTAAGAAAAGGGTTTCCCTCCTATTGGGGTTGTCAGGTATAAGAGAACCAAAGTAATAAGATCCTGACATTCGGTCCACAGGGACTGCTCTGCCAGCATAGCACAAACAGCGGTTACCTATATTCATCCTAGTATCAGTCCCCATGAGTGCAAACCTGGAAATAATCAGTGGGACCAGGCTCCATTCACCTTCAGGGCCAAAGCGGGGACAGCGACCCACCCAACTGGCCTGTCAGTATGAAGCAGTTTCACGGGTCCACAAGGGAAGTCTTATCTCTTGAACCTGTCCCTATTACGTCCTAAATGCATCTCTGCCCCACACAAGCAGGTTATATTGCAGCGTTGTTCATCCCCATGGGATAGACCCCGCAGGACAGTCATACCTCAGCCTCCCCCTCCATCAGCATGGGCACAAGGGTCCCAAACATAGGTCTGTTGGGCTTGCTCAGTTCCCAACCGAACAGGCGAAGACATCCAGGGAAAGCAGGAAGGGCTAGGGGTGGGGGCTACTGGGCACATAAGTAACTGCGAGGTTTGTAGTTTCCACAATCAGTTCTCGAGGCAATTAATACAGAATGCATGGTGGCTGAATGAAACAGGTGAGGCACATATTTGATTGAGCTTACATTGTTGTGTCCAACGAGCTTCTTTTAGAGGATGGAATCCCACCTTGTCCTAGACGATGAGTGCCAGCAACTGGTGCATATAGATCAGGGAGACAGCTGCCCCACCTGCAGCCCACCCACCAATTGTCACAGGTATAGGCAGGGACCCGGGTTGACTGTGTTGCTTCAATTTGCAGTCATTTTCGCAGAATCAGCCAATCCTCACAGAATCAGCCAATCCTCACAGAATCCTCGCAGAATCAGCCAATCCTGACCATGACCTGAGGGTAAATAGGCCCCTGGGAGATGAATTGTGGGTGGGTGGGGTCTGAAGGCCCTATGTTTGCGTGAGGGAGGTGCTGAAATTCCAGAGGATTTGAGTTGTGTTTGATTAGCTAAGTTGTGTTTCTATGTCAAACCTTTTGCAAATTTGCTTCCCAGCATGCATAGTTATGCAAATCAAGTTAATTAAGCAAATATTAATGCTCTCGGTGAATTTGCAGAATTTGGCTTCACTGGTTGTAGAATTTAAGATTTTTTGGTGCAGTCAACTCGGGTTCCTGAGTATAAGACACCTGCTGCAGAGACACGTGGTGGAAGCCTCACCATCCTGGCAGCTAGTGAGTACATTTAGGTGACTGTCTGGTCATGCATGTCCCAAGGGGGCTGTGCATGCCACACTTCCCCCCTATAACTTACCAGCGCAGGCAGCTCCTGTGTACGGTCATCAACACCCAATGGGCTGAATGTTGTACCAGGATATTTTATGATCCACCCGAGCAGCTGCTGGAGCCCGGGACACTCTGAACAGCCCATCTGGGGTACTGCTCGAGGTGGTGCGGGCCGGGGATATGATCTCCCATACCCCACAGATCTGGGTGGTATTCATGGCGTGAAATTGCACTTTTACATCCCCCAAATAAAGTATTAATCCACAGGGACGTTAGGGAGAACCAGCACATGGGCAGGGCTCAGCCCAGGCAAAATCATGACATGCACCAAGTCATTGGTTCAGGTTCTTTCCAGAAGCATTCTGCCAGAGACGCTTGGCGGGGGCAAATGCTTATTCATTCCTTCACGTGATCCCGTTTACGTTATAGGATGGATATGCCACAGCAGCATAGATGAAGGATAGCAATTACCATCATTGGCCTCGACAGTGTCACCTGGAAACAGGACGAGCAGGCATGAAAAGTGGCTCACACAGCAAACACATGGGACATCGCATATAGCAGATGGATGTTAGTAGTCAAACCAGGTGACACAGCATACCAAGACTGAAAGCTTTCTGGTTGCCCAACACTGAGAGCGAGGGAATGGCACCTTTTGGCATCAGGCCACAACCCATTTCTAAGAACTGTGCAGGACAGATTCTAATGAGCTCTAGGATATTTCTTGGAATGAGATGTGAAACCAGCCAAGCATGTGCGGGCATTTTGCTGAGGCAGAGGTCTATTTAGGTTATAAAGTTACCTGAATAGTTAAACACTTGGTAAAGACATCTCCCTAAACGATGAGGGCTTAATGGCTGAATCAAGGGCAAGCATGGCCAAGTTCTGGCCATCGCCGAGGGGTAGGGCCAGGTTCTGTACTCAAGGACATGAACATCTCAAAGTTGATGATGGCCTCTCCACCTCTTCAAGGTCACTAGTCATACGACATGCATTCCCAACCCAGCTGGGTGGCTGGGGGGGGGGGAGAGTGACCTAATTTATAGAACATAGAGTGGCCCCAGTTCACGAGGGCATGCCAAGCCACATGGAACTGCTGTTGGTCACCTGGCGTTACCGGTAAGCACCTGAGTGGTAGAGTGACCTAAATGGTAGACGACAGATTGAGGGTGGTATCTGCGCATACAGCAGGCCGTCTGAAACTGCTTGGTTATAGTGTGCTACACTGCTACCAGACCTGGGATTGGGCATGGACCTTCCATAGATAACCTGACTCGGATTAAATTAATTTAATAAAGAGTCCAGCCATTAATTCCCCCAAAATGTGTGCTTGTTTTCTTCCAGGATGCAGACAAAAGAACAGTTCACCTACAGAAAATGCAATCTCCATGTACCCAAGTTAGTAAAATGCTGATTCTACATAACATCAAGTTTAAGCTTGCAAACACCAGGTCTATGAAGAAGGTCTATGCAGGGAGAACCTATAGTAGAATACGGGACCTTTCTCCAGAAGCCTGAGAGTTGCATTACTCTGCCCTTTTTTCAAATTTTGGTAGTTTGATCCCTGTGGTATCCTTACTCCCGCTGGAGAGATTTCAAGAATGACCTCCAGTTACTTGTTTTGAGATTGAAGATTTAATCTCCCTACTTAAAAGAGGTAAAGCACCGGAGGGAGAGGGGGAACTATATTATGTCAGACATGCTTAAATCCAACCCGGAGTGGTGGGCAGAGATACTTGCCCCTTTATTTACTTACATCAATCAATCAGGGAATATACCCAAATCCTGGCTTAAAAGCATAGTTGTCCCTATTTTTAAAAAGGGAGACCCCAAACTTCTGGAGAACTACAGGCCAATTAGCCTATTGTTTGTAATTTGAAAGTTGTATACAAAATTCCTCCTTGCAAAATTTCAGCTCTGTCAGAAAGGACACAATATCCTGGAACCTGAGCAAGCAGGGTTCCAAGAAGGGCAATCAACAACCAATTATGCTTTTCTTTTGAGCCAGTTAATAGCCAAGTATGCCCAGGGTCAGAATGCTTCCACTCTTTACTTATGTTTTATAGACTTAACCTCAGCCTTTGACTTGATAGACAGAGAAAGGCTGTGGTATAAGGTAAGTAATACTTCAGTTGACCCAAGGCTGTTATACTTGCTGATTAGGTTACACTCCCACAACACCATGCAGATTAGGTACAATAAGAAATTCCAACTAACAGATGAGATCCGCGTACTTCGTGGAGTATGTCAAGGCTGCATTTTGGCACCAGTGCTATTCAATTTTTATTTAAACAAATGTTATTAAATTTATGGACATTGATGGGCTCCACCCCCCATTGTTGGGGGACAGGTATATTCACATTTTGCTTTATACCGATGACACCGTCCTGATTTCCCGTACCCAAGTTGGCCTGTGTAGAGGTATGGAGAGGTTCAACCTTTATTGTTTAAAGGAGAATTTAAGTATTAACTATCAGAAGACCAAGGTGATGGTAGACACCAAGAGTAGGAAGACCCATTGCTGGTTTATTGGGCAACCAGAAGATTGAGCAGGTATGGAAATATAAATATTTGGGGGCGTTATTTTCAGCTACGGCTAGTTGAAAATTACATCTTGATGCCTCCATGGGTCTTACGCAGAAAACCTCAAATACAATTCAGGGTTTGTTTTTCTCCCATGGGGGCAGGTTAGTGGGCCCTGCACTTTGCATTTTTCGAGTCAAGGCAGTGGCACAATTTTTATATGCTATCCCAGTTTGGGGTTTGCAGTATTTAAGCAAAATGGAGACTATACAAAACATCTTCCTTAGGGTCATTTTGGGTGTCCCAAGTGGAACTCCTCAAGTACTTTTAAGAGAAGAAACTTTGTCTCCCACCCTGAGGTCTCAAGCGTTGCTATATATAGTTACATTTTGGGTAAAATCAGTCCTGTTTCCTCCAGAAGTGAACTCTCTGTTGTGGCTTGCTTGGGGGAAAGAACCATTCAATCCTTGGGCCCAGTTGGTGGAAAATGAGGTTAAAAGATTAGGCTTCTCCAAGGAGGTGTTTATCTCCGCTTGGACCTAGGACGGCTATAATTTTGATTGGAAGGAGAATTAAGGAACAAGAACTACAGCTCGAGGAAAATGCTATTCGTTCCCAAATGATCTCTTCTGACTATTACGCATGGGTGTGGTCCACCCAACCATAACCCTGTCCGATGTGGAGCAACCCCACCACCCACTGATGGGCAGCGATGGTGGCCAATAACACCCGTCATGGCGCCCAGCTCCCCTCACTACTCCAGATGACAGTAAGTATGGTAGGCTATCAGACATGATGACCGTCATTACTTAGTGTCCGGAGACTGGGTCCCAACCATGGTGGAGCTTAGCCCAGGCTGTTACTTGGGGATTTCCCCAAGTCACAATCCAGGCTAGCTCCACTAACATCTAGTGGACACATATAGGCGTGACAGTGGCACCCAGGTTAATCTGTGACTGTGCCACTATCACATCTGAAAATACCCAGAGATGCTTGCTGAATTCTCTCTACTCCCCATCTCTGTGTTTGCCTGAATTTATAAGTATGCCAGTTGTAACTAATTATCAGCAAATAATTTGCTGTTATTATCTAATAAAAGTAATATATCCCCAGGTCCTAGCATTCTCATATTCATAAAAAGGTAGAAACACAAGACCTTAACCTACATCCTTATTATCAATAATTGTCTATACCATCACATTTAAGTAACAAATCTGCTGTGGTACGGGCAGGTCCTGAGTTCTTGTACAACGGGCCATCTAATCTCTTAGCTGCTACCACAATATAAACATAACAATAAGTAACAAGAACAATTTAGGGAATAGATGGGCTGTCAGTTTTTTACAATTAGTGACACAACCATAGCATTATTCAGACATAGCTTTTAATATGCTCTGGTATTTAATCCTCTCATGATTTAATGGGTAAGACTTCAATTCAGCAAGGTATTTAACCACATGAGTGACTAATGAGAATATCCTTTTGTGGTTGTAAAGCTTTGGGATTACTCACATGCTCAAAAGTTATGCACAGAAGACCTGCTTATGGGCTTCACTAATAGGAATGGACTTAGGATGCAGTCAAAATTAAACACCCACATAAGTGCTGTGCTGAACTTATGCTTGAAATGTAGACAATGCAAGCCATCTGTGGTACGCATTTTCCCCATGGCCAGCTCACAAATATAGCAAGGGGAGAGGGAAGGAGTGTGGACTATAAGGTGCAAATATATTGTAACAAGGCAACCAAAAACTTCAAACTTAGAACAAATAAACAATACATTTAATGGACTATAAACAACAAACAAGGATATAGAGGGCTAAACAAAGCAGTATAAACAGTCTCAAAGGGAGACCAAAGGATAAGACTGAAGAGGTGAATAAAATCCAGGTATGAACCAATGTATATTATAAAGAAGTGCTACACTCCAATAGAAAGGCATGGTGGACAGAGTTGGTCTCCTCTTCTTAAGTGAACCCAATCTTGCTGTGTTGAAACACTTGTTCTAATGCAGTTATGTCTTGCAATAATCCCAACATTTTGCCACAAAGAATGGCTTCTTCAGGGGTATATTCACTGGCCAAGGACCCAAACTGCTAAACAATAAAATCCATAAAGCACTAATGAAATACATAATTATCCTAGCAAGGTATAACAACAAAAGACTATACTCACTGTCGAAGAAGGCAAATGTACAATGCCAGTATTGCAAATGAAAATCAGTAGCCATGAGGTTCAAAACAATTAAATTTTGCCTTCATTTAATTGTTTTGAATGTTTCACCTCCTCACACACTCTAGTCACTTCCATCTGTACAGCACATTTAAATATGCACATTTAAAAATGTGTTCAGGCTCATAAAAGTCATTATTCCATCTTTTAAAATCTGACTGGATGAAGCATTCAGGAGACACTCTGTCCTTGATAAAGGGGGTGAGCAAGAATCTGATGTAGAATAGAGCTTGTATAATTTGTTGCTTTATAATTTCTAGATACAAAGGAAAGGAAAGGAGCATTACAAAAGGGTCATGGCACTCAGCCTAATAGGTTCTTTAATTTTGTGGACCTCTTGAAGGTGTTCTCTTTCATACATTAGGTATCACAAAGTAAACCTCTGTAAGTTACAGAATATTAAACTTGCTATTAAATTCTTCCATAATTCACTATTCTCTTACCCTGTAATTCTAATTTTGTAATTAGAATTACAAAAATTAGTAACTGTAACTGTAATTAATTAGAATGAATCCAATACAAATTTAATCAGATATAGGTATGTATGGGATATTTTAGTTATCTGGTAAGTAGGTTAGGCTGCTTTCTAATGTTACACAGGGTGTGGGGGCGAGACCTTTAATAAGATAAGGAATATGTACAAACGTAGGATTACTGAAATGTACTATTCATCCTCTGTCTTTCTTCCTGACAAACTCTTCTTTACATTCACAGGTGATTCCCAAAGGAGGCCAGAATCCTACAGACTTCATTGATTTAAGGTTATTACTCTTAATTCCATTTCCCGTTCACGTGAAGTCAGATTCAATCCTGTCTTGTTTTTCTACAGCTGAATAATATTCATAATTACACATTCTGCTACTTCAGCATCTCTAGGAAAACATGCTCTTTAAATCATACCTGGGAATTGCAATAAAATGAAGGGAGAAAGTGTCTGTTCTTGGAAATTTAGAGCTTTATTAAAAGTGTATTCAAAATGTTATTTGATCACATACTGCAGTGATACAGGAGTGTAGCTAGACCACAAATTAATTCTTAATGGTATTTGTCTAAATTTTAAAAAGATTCTTCCATTATTGAAGTCCATAAACTAATCTGAATACAAAATAGCTTCGTAGCCAGGTATAAAGGAGCTAGAAGACAACAGTTAAGCATTAATAAAGTTGAAGATATACCATTAAGGTTAAAAAAACCCCACACATGACAGCAGTGAGACAGTGGTCCAACATAGGGGTGTGCATGTTGCTTTTGTTACTACAATAACAATAATGAAAATTGTCATTTTAGTTATCGTTATTGCAACAACAAAAATGACAAAAATAATAATGAAAATAGAAATGAAAACAACATTTTGTTTTTGAAATAAAGGGAAAAAAACTGTATTTCTGACTATACCTTTTTTGTTTCTTATTCAATTGTGATGAAATGTGGGGTGCTTGTATGCCCAATGGAGGGCATTATATGTACTAATGTGTGAAATGATGTGATAAAGGGAATAGATTTTAGAAGCATTTGAATATTGTGAGTTTAAGAAAAGCTCCATACACATTCATAGCTATACCTTCTTTATCTTCCATCCAATTTGCATGAAACCTGTGAATTTCATGTCCCTCCACAATCTTAATATATCTGCCAATTTTCAGAAAGATTGGATAAAGGGTCCTGATGGTATAAGACGTTAACTTGAAAATACATTTCCAGCTGTACCATTTGTATATTCCATATCCTGTTTAAAAGATATTTGGCAGGAGTGTATCACATACCTTCCCTGTCATCACAGTCACACTACAGGAAAATTTGATAAAGGGACCCAATTTTATAAGCAATTGAGGTTGTCCACTTGAAGACCATTATTCAGATAAATAGTAGCACATGCAGTGACAGTCAGAGGCAGGCACCTGGCATGGCAGGGGGAGAGAGGCTGTAGGAGGGAGGATGTGGAGCAACTAAAAAAACGGACAGACACATTCACTGGCCAATTACTGCATGCTTCTAGCTTTACAGGACCAATCAGTAGTGGCTTCGAGGTGGGCATAGGGGGCGGCCCTGAGACAGGCATAGAAGGGACATAACTGGGACTTTGGGGTTAGTATCGCAGAAATCAGGAGACATAGTTTGCACATCCAGGCTGGTCAATTATCATCACATCCTGCAGCACTGTGACAGAGGACATAAGAGAATCTCTATTGGCTCTTTTTTAAACAGATGCTTCTGACTTCCCAATAACAAGTGGGGGAGAGATGTTGGGATGGTCAAAGCACAGAATAGGGATATTTCGTTGACATTTCTGATGACCAATTGGCATCAAAACCGATCTTATACCACAGTGACACGCAGGGCCGGCCCCAGGGTTTGTGAGACCATGTGCGAAGTCTTGCTGTGGTGCCTTATTTGCATAATTAGGCCCCACCCAATTATGCAAATGTATACATTTACATAAAACTTATTCCCTCTGGACAGGAAGGATTCCCATTCTCCACCCCTCTGCTCTGAGCAACCATGAAGAAACATGGCCTCCTAATGCTTCCCCCCCTTCCCTAGCCGACCGTCTACCACCACTCCCCAGGAGTGGTTCCACTGCAGGGGCAGTCAAGCAGGCGTTGAGGCAGGCACAGAGAGACTAACTGCATCCACTGCCTTACTGGAGGAGGGGGTGAGCTTAGCCAGTCTGACCACCAGGGCCTGTTGCTTCTTGCTGCTGGTGCCACCTGTGCCTTGTGCACGCATGCAGTACAACCAGTCCAGAGGTGCTGCTATCACACACACAAGACACCAAAAATACAGCCAGCTTATTAAGCGCATTATGCCATGAAAAGAGACATATAACCAGTTCAGTTGTGCCCCCCATAATCAGTTCATGTTGCCCCCAACCCATAACCAGTTCATTTGTGCCCCCGCCCCCATATAATCAATTCACGCTGTCCCCCACCGATAACCATTTAATTTGTGCCCACGGGGCAGCGTGAATTGATTATATGGGAGGGCACAAATGAACTGGTTATGGGGTGCGGGTTTAAAGACAGTATTCCTGTTAGCAATAACTTCATTAAGAAGAGTTAGTGAAATAGCAGCCATAATAATCTCAGAACCATATTTGCAGATT
>QEPC01000193.1:135220-150678 GCA_003113815.1 Sphenodon punctatus | reverse complement strand
GTGCGCGCTCGCCTAACATGCATCCCCACTCACCCCCCCACTCATCCCCACGCACAGAGCAACCGGGAGAAACGGTGGTTAATATGTGGGTGTGGATGAGTAGTGGGTGAATGGGGATGTGTGTGCCACCATGTGCATGACCCACCCATGCACTGACGCGCCCACAGAATCCCCACCCGGCAGAGTCATGTAAAAATATCATGTGAGGAACCACTCAAAGAAGAACAGAAGGTTGTTACCTTGTAAACAAGGTTCTTTTAGATGGCTCCGAACATTCTCACAAATACCCACCCTTCCAGCCCCGTATGGAATTCTTTTCTTATATTTCTAGAAAGGGTTGGAAGGAGCTGTCATTCAGAGGGTGTGTGTGTGTGTTCTTTTTATACTAGAGGAGCTTGAGACCATCATGTGGTCTATTATTTGAATAGGATGAGTGTGCACAACCCAGTTGTGAGAATGTTTGGAGCCATCTCAAAGAACCTTCTTTACAAGGCAGCCACCTTCTGATCAGTACGTGGGGAGGAGCTGTTTGTAAACAAAAAGCCTTATCTCCCAGCCGGATGATCAAGTGTCCCTGCTGCTGCTGCTGATGCTGCTGCTGCTGCTGCTGCTGCGCTACTAGAAGGCAGAGGCAGGTGAGGGGTGGGGTCTGGAGTCATGGAGGGGAGGAAGAATCACTTACTGGGGGAGAACCTGGCTGCAGCCTGCTGCCCAGCCATGCAAGTTCGGGGCCCCAGCTGGCCACGGGGCCATGTGCGGCCGCACATATGGCGCATGCCTGAGGCTGGCCCTGGTGACACATAAAGGAATCCCTGGCATAGGCTCCTTCTCTGCATATGCTCTGCAGGCATATAAAATCGGGACCCTTTATCACACCTTTCTTATATTTGGCAGAGATGATCATGAAAGTGTGATATAGATCCCTGCCAAATTTCATGTACACTGATTGGACTACAAAGATGTTATAGTCAGACATACATTTATAAGTTAATTGCTTATACCACCAGGACCCTTTATCCAATCCTTCTGAAAGTTGGCAGAGATAGTAAATCCTGGAAAGGGTGTATACCTGGCAAGTTTCATCTACATTAAAATGTGAAACAAAGAAGTTACAACTAAGAATGTATATGAAGATTTTTGCTAAATAAATTAATTAAACTGCTTCTAAAATTGGATTCCTTTATTCAATCTTTTTGGAATTTGGTACACAATGGAATTTGGTACACCTAATTTCTTCAATTCTATTGAAACCAATGGAAAACAAAAATGAAAGCAAAAACAAAAATGACAATTTGATATATATGAAAACGAAAATGACAGATTTTATGAATGAAAACGAAAAAATGAAAACGAAAATGACATGGCCCCCTGGTGCACACCTCTACCCAACATGGCCTGAGGACTAAAACTGTGGCAGACACAGTCTAGGCCATGTCAGGGCACCAAACAAATGTGATTATGGCTAGGCTGCTGGGGAGGGCGGGGAGAAACACAAACATGCACCCAGCCAGCCCCACCACCACCTGCCCCCCTGACATATTGGCAATCATGGTGGCCAGTGGGGACAATGCAAAGCCCCATGGACAAGCACAGAAGACACACATAATGTATGTATGCAATCCACGTGCACCTCCTTTT
This sequence comes from Sphenodon punctatus, assembly GCA_003113815.1. Lineage (NCBI taxonomy): Eukaryota > Metazoa > Chordata > Lepidosauria > Sphenodontia > Sphenodontidae > Sphenodon > Sphenodon punctatus. The sequence goes on along the minus strand of QEPC01000193.1, from coordinate 149,040 downwards.
CAGGGACCATGGCATGTGGATGCCTAATTCATATGCACTAGTTCTGGATCGTACCCAATGACAGCCAGTCATGGCAGCCATCTATGGCAGACCCGACCCAGACTGTGTTGGCGGCCTAGAAACAGATGTGATAGCTCACTGTCTCAGTTAGGCGGGCATTATCCCGGGCTGTGACCTCGAAGGTTTTCTGAGGTCACAACCCAGAATAGTTGCCAACATAGCCCAGGTCAATCCCAGGCCAACATCTGGAAGCACCTGCACAGAGGTGCAAGTGAGTTCTAGGCCAAAGCAGGCCACAGAAAGCCGCTGTCTGCTTGACACTGCTAATATGATAAGTTATCAGACCTTCCGACAGACATGTTTGTAGAAAACTCGTCACACTTACATGGTTAGTCGTTATGGGTGGAGCCGTGGGGATAGCGCTGCGTCCCATCAGAGCCCTTACCTGTCAGCTGTTGGAGACAGAGGACAGGGTGGGCCGAGGCCTGGGCCCGAGACCTGCGGAGAGAGAAAAGGAACTGGTGAGCCTACGACCACACCATAGGCACCTAGGTCCGTGCACAGAAGGGCCACATGCAAAAGGGTGCATGCCCTTGGGAGCGCCCTTGGAGCCCTAGGAGTGAGGTCTCTGAATCTTGTCTCTCTTTGTCTTGATTTGTCTTGCTTTGGGCAATAATTCACTGTCTTTAATAATGCTGACTTTAAAACGGACCTGGACAGAAGCTACCTCTATTTTATTGCCACCATCCAAGCAATTTAATCAAAGAAACATTGAGAGCTTCTTATTGCCGCCTTCAAACAGGCACCCTGAGGATGATATTTTGGCAGCTTCTGTACCTATTTCTAACCATTTTCAGGTTTTGGTGGAGTTAAGATATGAAGGGGGCTTGGCCCCAGGGGTTCCTTGTCATTCCTCCCCTTTAAAAACTAAAATTAATCATGCCCCTATACCTGTTGTGTCTTCTCGGGAAAATTGGTCTTATACCAATTATCTTGCTGATCATGTGTCTCTTACAGCTCAAACAATATGTTTCATGTTCACACAATTTAATAATTAAAGTGAGAGAATGGACGACCTGGTGTCTTTAGTACAGACTCGTAATCTAGCACAGCCAAGGGCGATAAAGGTTTTTCCTTGCCAACAGTCCTATGCAATTGTAGGAACTCAAAATCAGGCTCTTAATCCTGTAAGGATGACTGATTTTTGTCCTGACACCTCTAGGATGGGTACACTAAATATGGATGACCATTTAAGAGAATTTAAAAGTTTTGGTCTCCTCCCGTGTACTATTATATTTTCAGTTCTTCCACTTCCAACAGGGAATTTGCCCTTTTGGAATACCCAATTGGATGTGGCAGAACATCTCAGGTTATTACTTGGCCTACCTATTAAGAGACAGAATGTTCGACTGATTGAACATTTAAGTTTTACAAAGGGTTGTTGGTTGCTGAAGGTCACTTTAGACTCCTCTGAACTTACTGAGCAAATTTTTAAGGAGAGGTTTCTTTCTACAAAGACTATTTTTATTTCAAGGGCCTACAAGAATGGCTAAGAAGTTTTTAGTGCATTTAACAGAGATCCTCCAATCCCCCATAATAGGACAGTTGCCAGGAAGGGGGACTGTTTGAGATCTCAACCCCAGGAAGAACTCGTAAGGTTTTCTATGGGGGGAATTGACTTCCAGCCAGGTACAACTAGTAGAGGGAAAGATGATATTCTAATTTATTTTATCAATGCAGACAAAATGGAGATAGACCCTCAAAATGCTCAAATAATCCAGACGCAAGGGAGGATAGGTGTTGGGATGGGTGAACATCCGGCCTAGAATTTGGTGGTGGGTCAGAGTGAGCTCCTGACCCAAATGGACTCGCTCTATGTCCATTTGGGGAAATTATGTTATATGGATAATCGCTGTTTGTGAGGGAGAGGTCTTCAGGGCAGACACAGGGGGGGACACTGTGTGCCTAGACCCTGCCCTCTATTGTCACCCATAGAGCATTCGATTGGAAACAGTATCCCTGCTTCCCTCAAGCCCTGGGAGAATAATCAGCAGAAGTCACCGGTCCATGCAGGGGGCTTGGGACAATCTGTGGGCAGTGCGGAATGTAGTGTTAGACCCCTACCAAGCCTCTCTTTTAGTGAATCTACATTGTTACAATTTCTGGACGCTGATGCTGCTCAGGATATCAAATCTCCTAGTGTTCCTACTTATAAACAAATTTTTGATGAGCATAATATAAATTCCTCAGAGGTACTCGCCTCAGAATCTTCTAGTGTGGTTAAAACAAAGTGAAGATATTTGTCAGGGCCATTTGTCATTAGTGCCCCATTAGAGCCCCATTAGTGATGAATCTCACTGATGAGCTAAATTTGGGAGTTCTAAATGATCTCCTTTTAGGAGACTTGGATGGTAATTTCACATATTATTCGCCATGGGGTGCCAGTGTCATAGATTATTTGATGATTTCAACTTCTCTGCTGTGTAATGTGCGGGAATTACAGGTGATTCCCAATTATATGACAGATCACCTCCCTTTGGTCTTACCTTTCTGCATCCCATTGGCCCATACTAATGTACCTCAGACAAATGTTGTAAAACTAGAAGAACAGGGGAATTATATGACTCACAAAAAATGGTTAGAGGAGCTTGAAGAGGCTTTCTCGGTGTTTATAGGGTCCCAATTAATAGGATATTTATCCAAAGAACGTAGGAATGTGGGTGTTAACCCAATATTACCTTATGAGCAAATTGTGAAGTTACTCCACCCTTTACTTACTGAGGAAAAAAAGGCCTCCTGGAGCAGAGAGGGCTGCCTGAATTGGTTTGATAAAGATTGTTGAAGTTTAAGATCAAAATGTCGAACGATGGCCAGATTGCGGAAGGCCAATCCCTCTAGGGATAACAGAGAAGCTGTGATTAACATCAGGCGTGATTATAGAGCCCTATTAAAGCTCAAGAAACTGGAACATCAAAAGAGAGCATGGTCCCAATTACTGCAGGCAGGAAACCAAAAGGAGTCTAAATCTTTTTGGCAGTTAATGAAGAAGGTCTATGCAGGGAGAACCGATACTAAAATACCGGACCTTTCTCCAGAAGCCTGAGAGTTGCATTACTCTACTCTTTTTTCAAATTTTGGTAGTTTGATCCCTGTGGTATCCTTACTCCCACTGGAGAGATTTCAAGAATGGCCTCCAGTTACTTGTTTTGAGAGTGAAGATTTAATCTCCCTACTTAAAAGAGGTAAAGGGGGGGACGACTATATTATGTCAGGCATGCTTAAATTCAACCCAGAGGGGTGGTCAGAGATACTTGCCCCTTTATTTACTTATATCAATCAGTCAGGGAATATACCAAAATCCTGGCTTAAAAGTTATAGTTGTCCCTATTTTTAAAAAGGGAGACCCCCAAACTTCCGGAGAACTACAAGCCAATTAGTCTACTGTTTGTAACTGAAAGTTGTATACAAATTTCCTCCTTGCAAAATTTCAGATCTGGCAGAAAGGATACAATATCCTGGAACCTGAGCAAGCAGGGTTCCAAGAAGCGCAATCAACAACCAATTATGCTTTTTTTTTGAGCCAGTTAATAGCCAAGTATGCCCAGGACCAGAATGCTTCCACTCTTTACTTATGTTTTATAGACTTAACCTGACCCTTTGACTCGATAGACAGAGAAAGGCTGTGGTATAAGCTAAGTAATACTTCAGTTGACCCAAGGCTATTATACTTGCTGATTTGGTTACACTCCCACAACACCATGCAGATTAGGTAAAATAAGAAGTTCCAACTAACAAATAAGATCCACGTACTTCATGGAGTATGTCAAGGCTGCATTTTGGCACCAGCGCTATTCAATTTTTATTTAAACAATGTTATTAAATTTATGGACATTGATGGGCTCCACACACACACACACACACACACACCCCTTGTTGGGGGACAGGTATATTCGCATTTTGCTTTATGCCAGTGACACCGTCCTGATTTCCCGTACCCAAGTTGGCCTGTGTAGAGGTATGGAGAGGTTCAACCTTTATTGTTTAAAGGAGAATTTAAGTATTAACTATCAGAAGACCAAGGTGATGGTAGTCACCAAGAGTAGGAAGACCCATCGCTGGTTTACTGGTCAACCAGGAGATTGAGCAGGTACGGAAATATAAATATTTGGGGGTGTTATTTTCAGCTACGACTAGTTGGAAATTACATCTTGATGCCTCCATGGGTCTTATGCGGAAAACCTCAAATACAATTCAGGGTTTGTTTTTCTCCCATGGGGGCAGGTTAGTGGGCCCTGCACTTCGCGTTTTTCGAGCCAAGGCAGTGGCACAATTTTTATATGCTATCCCAGTTTGGGGTCTGCAGTATTTAAGCAAAGTGGAGGCTATACAAAACATCTTCCTTAGGGACAGTTTGGGTGTCCCAAGTGGAACTCCGCAAGTACTTTTAAGAGAAGAAACTTTGTCTTCCACCCTGAGGTCTCAAGTGTTGCTATATATAGTTAAATTTTGGGTAAATTCAGTCCTGTTTCCTCCAGAAGTGAACTCTCTGTTGTGGCTTGCTTGGGGGAAAGAACCATTCAAACCTTGGACCCAGTTGGTGTAAAATGAGGTTGAAAGATTAGGCTTCTCCAAGGAGGCTTTATCTCCGCTTGGACCTAGGGCAGTTATAATTTTGATTGCAAGGAGAATTAAGGAGCAAGAACTACAGCTCAAGGAATGTGCTATTCATTCCCAATGATCTCTTCTGATTATTATTAAATCAAGCCAATCCCTGGTCAATAGAACTCTTTACTGCTGTGGGAGGATTGGCACCTTGGGAAGACTTTAATTCTATTTTGCCTTAATGTCTTCCCATCTGCAATCTTCGAAGGAAGGTATAATGGTACCACTAGGGAGCAGCGCTTCTGCCGGAATTGTAACATGCAGGCAGTAGAAGACAGATACCATATATTTTTTATATGTCCAATGTATACTGGTGCCCGTAAGCTTTTCTTGGGCAATTTCTTTGAGAGGTATACTAAAATGCCATTAGAAGATCTCATGTTGAAACTCCTGAGCAGTCAGAATTTTGACGATTCCAAATGCATGGCAAAATTTTGTGCCCACGTCCTCCGAATCAAAAGACTTCTCATTCAGTCAATTTTGCGTTTTTGACTGCTTTTGTTTTATATTTATCAGAGTTTTTAGTCTATTTTTATATTTGGTTATGATGTATAAATTCTTAATTTGTAACTGTCCAGTTGGGCTCTGTGTTTTTTTGTAAATTGTTATAGCTTTTGCTAAAACAATAAACTTATTTACTATGGTTAGTCATTATGAGCATATTTTGTGTAGACATTGGGGCCAATTCCAAGCCCATGTGCACAATTTCTGCGAGGCGCAATGTGCCCACAGTGGTGGCCCACACAGTTTGTATGCAGCTGTGCACACACGCAGCTGCTCATGGGATCTGCAGAGCTTGGGATCAGTCCCAAGTTTCACAAGCTATGCAGTTATTTGAGATATAAGCTTGGTGATTCTGACAATATCTTGAAAAGACTGACTTGGGAACTCAAAATCATAACTCAACTGGATACCAAAAATGGATTAAATAGAATTTTGGGCTTAATAAGCCACCGGAGAAATGTGTATCTATCATGCAGCTTGCTGTTTACGCCTACACCTGCCGTGTCCCCTACATTGTATTTTAATGTTTTGAAATGCTGTTTTTCTTCTTTGAACCTCTTTTCCTCCAGCCCTTTCTGTCCCTATTGCATTCTATTATATATCTATCCTAGTCCGCATTTATTTTATCATTTCTTTATCAGTTTCCCCTCTTTGTATTGAGATATGTGGATGCTAACAACATTTTTCCTAACAGCTCCCTCCCAAATGATTTTTTTTCAATATACATACCTGTCCTACATTTTGCTCAGTTTATTGTTCTGACTCCTTACATGTCTTAGGAATGGCCCTGCATGGCCCAAATGTTTGCCTACTCTCACCAGCAGAAGTTGGTCCAATAAAAGAGATCACCTGAACTACTTTGCCTCTGCATTTGTAGACATTAACACGAGGCTTTTATTTGTAGCTTTGATCAATTACTGCCATAGTTCACATGTACATTAATTAAAAGGCACAGCCATAGCTCTTGTAAAGAAATTATGTGGGGGGAAACATTTCAAAGGAAAGCAATTCTATGCTTGCTTACTAGTTCTAAATCTGTTCCATAACTTGGCTGATGTTGGAAGGGGAGGGAATGCTTTTAAAAAAAACAATCAACTAGATTTAAAATAGTTCAGAACCAGATTTATAAGAGTGCAGAGTTCACATTTTGAGCTAGACATTCAAAAATCTTAGTTCTCTGTATGTCAAGCTTCATTGGAAGTCTGCTTATTTATTTTGATGTGCTGAAGGTGTCTATAATACTCAAACACGATTCCTGCTGGGAGTTTAGTCTTAAACTGGGGGAATTATGGTCCTTCTGGGAGGTGAGTTAGATCTGTGAGACAGGACAGGTGTCTTGTATCTGTCCCACTCAGTGGCCAGGTGGTGAGGTGATCGCCAATCAGAGGGCCCCTGGCATTGGTTTGATGCTGATAAATGTGAGGTTGGTTGCTAATAAGTTAACTATGGCCCAGGAGGTGATCCTGGACTAAGCAACTGACTTCACATGTATTACGGAGACATGGATGGACAATGAGTCGGGGCGTATATTGGCTGACCTTGTTCTGGCTGGGTACTCTGTTCAGCATCAGCCACGGCTGGAGGGCCGGTGGGGCCGGTGTAGCCATTATTTTTAAGGAGACTTGGTCTGTGAGGAGATTTCCTGTGCAACCTATCATGGAAATAGAGGACCTCCTGTCGCATTGTGCCTCAGTTTCCTCAAATGGCAAATGTGCTTAGTGGTCCAGCCAGACATAATCTTGAATTGGATATAGGGCAGCTATCTTCCAATATGTAGAAACTTAGTTTACACTGTGCTAAAGGCCAACCAGCTCAGGAAAGTATTGTAAGGACAATATTATTGTCTTTAAAACAGTTATCTATCACTGAGCATTTGGGTTTAAACCAAAACTGGTCAGCTGGGATTAGATTATTTACACTGGACCAAGTTTGAAGTTGGTCCAGCAGAATTCTTGCATACAGTTTCCCCAATACTGGGAGAAGACTTATTGGGCGGTAGCACACAGGATCCCTAGGATTACCTTTCTTGAAAAACGGGATAATAATACTCTTACCCCACTCTGATGGGATCTGCTTAGTTACATTAATAGCTGAAATTTTTTTTGCTAAAAGAGCAGCCCACCAGTGTGGGTTAGATGTAAATACTTCCGCTATAATAAAGTCTTCTCCAGGGGCTTTGTTGGACTTTAGTTTGGTAATGGCGACATACACTTCTTGCTCTACTACCATAGATTTAAAGCTATTATTCTCCGACGTATAATTTTCATATGCATCCAGATTTCTGCTAAGTCAATCAGTAGATCCTCATAGAGGGTCTTAAACAACTCCACCCATGCATCATCCTTAATATAATTCTTTCTACGTTCAATCCTACCTCTACAGAATTGATTAGATAATGCCCAGAATTTGGAGGGATCTTGTGATACTGGTGCCAAATTAATTAGGGACCAAAATTTAACTTCATAGCTATTCTTTTTCATTTGAATTAGTTTTTTATATTCATTCCTTAAATCTATAAAGGTCTTATAATAAACTGGTGAGGCTAAAGACAGCCACTCTCTTTTGGCTTTCAGCAGGGACTGTTTCATATTTCTACAATCTTTATCGAACCATCCATTCCTAGCCCTTACTGATGGTCTAGACTCTTTTGACAACAAGTCAAAGCCTATACTCCCAAGGAGTTGGAATAATTCCTCCTTGAGTGCAGACATCTATTTTATCCTCTTCCAGGATTCCATCCCTCCAGATCAATTGCTCTTGGTCCCATAGAAGGTCTATTACCTGGGTGGCTTTAGTTGTTGAATAACCCTATTTAAATTTCCTTCCTCATCCATCTCTATATTAGTTGGCACAACCCTAACCCGAAATCTTAATTTCAAGTGAAGATGGTTAGATTCCACCCTGCAAATAATCTCGAGATTCTCAACCATTTCCCAGTCCATTGCGTGAATCAATATATAATCTACTAGACTCCTGCCCTGAGGGCCGACAAAAATAACATTCCCTTCCATATCCCCAGATGTTCTACCATTGAGGGCGACAAGGTCCAAAGAGGCCAGCAAGGAGAGCATACAGTCCATGGAATCTGAGCAGAAAGCATCAAGGGATATTCTCTCAGGTATAGCATAGATCTCCCCCAGATCCCCACCGATGTTACCACTCTCCCCTCCTATCCTTGTATTCCATTCTTCCATCACGATTAATTTGGCCCAAGGGAACTTCTCTCCCAGTCTTTGAAGAAGGCTCTCTAATTCGGTCCAAATGTTAGGATCATAGAAAGGAGAGGAGGTTGGGGGGATATAAACATTCACCAGTACGAACTGCATCTCTGGTGCTAAGCTCCCCAGAGCAACCAATACTTCCTTACAGGGAGAGGGCAGGGTCTGCCAAAATTGCGAGTGCTTATCCGCTATTAAAAATGCAAGCCCTCCAGATGGTCTTCCTTTCCCCTTAAGTTTATTACCCACCTGTGCTATTACCCAGAAGCCTGGAATGTGTATGGTCTCCTCCTGCAATAGCCATGTTTCTTGCAGGGCAACCACATAATAAAGTGCCAAAAAATCCAACCAATCACGATCTTGTAATTTTCCTTTACAGCCTGAAATATTCCAAGAAATGATGGACAGGGTCCCATGATCAGTTATGTTCAAAGTATCTTCTGGTACCCTTAACAATTGCTTAGATTGATCTGTGAATTTCTCAAATACTGGAAGAGGTCAACTTAGAGGATTCCCACTCTCCAATAGGAATATACTATCATCCTTTATCTCCAGCCTCTCCAGTTGGTCTTCATCCTTATTATCCACCATTTCTATCTTCTCTGCTCTTGTGGGGTAGATCACACATGGTTCTATCTGTGCTCAAATTTTGTATCCTAACCGCTGATGGACCGCTTGTACTGATTTATTGGCCACCGCGTCTCCATCCATATTGTTTCCCTGACTCTGAAGATCTGCAGAGTGGATCTGGAATGGGGACCCTAACTCCTTTGAGGTCAAATCTCTGACTTTTGTAAGTAACTCTGAATTACACTCAGGTTGATAAAAAGGACCTTTGGGAATTATCTCAGGTGCCTGGTATACCAGCTCCCTAACTCGAAGGTTATCCCTGATAGTACCCAAGATCTGAATTAGCATATCCCTATCCAATGCAGCTAATTTGTCAAAGGAGGCAGTTGGGAAATCACTAGTATTGTATGGACCACTGAGTAAATAATTTTTCACTAACTCTGCGAATGCATTTTTCTCTCCTTTGTCACAGGCTGGCTGAGTGGATTTATTCCTCACAGCACTTACCACAGGGTACTTAGGGTCCTCCGACCTTAGTTGCCCTTCAGTCAAAGATATATTGATCAAATTAAATTCTTCTATGTCTATATCAAACAAATTCTGCCTTTTATTTAGTACCACTTGTACTTCCATTGCCTCTTGTTCTTGGACCCGGTTACATTCCCCATTAATAACCTTCAATTTCTTACCATTAGTCATTCGCTGATTCACTTTCCCCACACATGCTACTGCTCTCTTCCCCAGAGGTTCCCCATTTGGGGAAGAGAAAAGCTTCCTATATCGATCAGGATTTGATTTATTGGAGCTCCTGTGAGCCTGAAGTACCCTATCTATGGATACACCTCTGGAGAGCACGGATTTTCGTACCAGGAAAAGCCTCTTAACTATAGCTGCATCCCCAAAATAAATCCTTAAATTAGTGCATCTGGCATGGCCCCCTAAATATTCAACAAACTCGACCGCGGAAGTTTCCACCTTTCTCCTTAATAAATATGTTAAGTTTAAAGTAACTTCTTTAATAGAACTCCATGATGGAACATAGTCATTGATATCTTCTCTCACCTGCAACCATATTGCCTTTGTATTTACCTGCGTGGCCCATTTAGTTGGCCCAGTCCGCCTTGTCCCTGCCAAGGTTTGGGTCCTCACATGGCTAATATGGACAGGACTAGATCTTTTATTAATATCTTTGTATGGGGCCAATGGTATATGTGGCCTACTGCCACCAGAAGTACAGGTATCGAGTTTCTCTAAGACTTCCTTTAGTTGCACTTTTACTTTTGAAATAGAGTAATCTGTCTCACTAATGCTATTAAATATAGTCGCAACAGTGTGTGCTATAAGTTTAGCTTGGTCCATTAAAAAGGCATCCATTGATGAAAGGGGATTTTGAATCTGGTTCCTTACCAGTTTGTGCAGACCAGAGAGATTATCTGCTCCCAAAATTGGGGGCTCACCAGTGTAATTTTCAGCTATATGGGCCAGCGGAGAGTAATAATTACTTTAATTTAGTACAGAATAGTTTATAGATTCCCCTCCCTCGTCCTTCCTAGGATACTTAGTCCCTTGTCCTATTTCTGTACAATGTGAGGAGGGAGTTGGTTTATTATGCTTACGCTCCATTCCCCAACTTAATCAAGTATAAATTAATGTATTACCTCAAAGCTAATTACTAGCACACAATCAGAAATATACACTAAATTCCTATATGGAGGCTCCCAGAAAGGCGTTACTAAAAAAGAATCCTGGTATTCAGTTACGCAGTCACTCTCAGACCATAATTTGGTTTAGTTTGAATGTTCTTACCAAAAATATGTCCCATCATACTCACCCTATGGTTCGATGTTACCCTCTTCCAGAGCCTGCACTGATGACACTTAGCTCCTAGAATATCATTGTTTTACTCTTTGCAGAGCACACACTGGCGACACCTGGTCCCTGGGAAGCTTTTGTCTTGCTCTTTTCAGAGCACGCGCTGACGACGCTTGGCCCCTGGAGAGTCATTGTCTAGCTCTTTTTCATAGCACACGCTGATGATGCTTGGCCCCTGGGAAGCTGTTGTCTTGCTCTTTGCAGAGACGCGCTGATGACGCTTGGCCCCTGAGGTGTCTTTGTCTAGCTCTTTTGCAGAGCATATGCTGACGATGCTTGGCCCCTGAGGAGTTGTTGTCTAGCTCTTTACAGATCATACACTGGCAGTGCTTAGCCCTTGGATTAGTATTATCTAGCTCTTCACAGGGCACAGATAAGCTGCAGTCAGGTCAGGGACAGAAATCTCAGGTACCCTACAAAGTAAAAGCTTCCTTAAAAGAAAAAAATCTGGCCATCACACAGCCAGCACCTAAGGCTGCGCGCACAAGGGCGCGTCCTTGCATGCGCAGCCCTTAGGTGTGACACCCTTGGTGCGCACCTGCGGCATGGCTGCAGGCACCAGGTGTGCTTAAGTACCCCTGCAGCCGGAAGCAAGCGGGTAGCGGTTCCACAATACAGTCCAGCAAGTAGGCAGAAAGTAAACTGGGAAGGCTGAAAGAAAAAGGAATAAAATCAAATTAGTCCAGCTACCCAGCTGCTTGGTCCAGTCAGCTCCTCCCAAAAAAACCAGTACTTTCCAGCTCTGACAGCTTCTAGCCCAGCACCCTAGTTGCTTGGCCGCTCCCTCGCTAGGACTGAAGCGGCAGCAGCTTTTACTACGCCGCGATTCCATTCCGCCATTTTGGACTTGCCCGCACCACACCATGGCTTTTTTGCCAACATTCTGCTAATTCCGCCAGCATTCTGCAAATTTGGCAATTATTGGAAAAATTGGAGAATTGTCGGAAACTGTCAGAAAACCACTGTTCCACTATTTCATGGCACTGGTGGAATGGCGGAAGTAGTGAAAATTGCATGTTTCCGCTATTTGTGAAGCCTGTGGAAGTAGCCGAATGAAATTAGTGGAACTGCAGAAGTAGCAGAATGAAACTAGTGGAATGAAAGCCCCTGCCACGCCATACCACTAATTGCAGAAACGCTGTTTCTGGCGGAAATAGCTACCGCTGGGACTTTCTGCTACAGCCCTATCCCTTGCTCTCTGCACACACTCAGCCACAGGCACCAGGTGTGCTTAAGTACCCCTGCAGTCGGAAGCAAGCAGGTAGTTGTCCCACTGTCCCACAATACATCCCAGCAAGTAGACAGAAAGTAAATTGGGAAGGCTGAAAGAAAAAGGAATAAAATCAAAATAGTCCAGCTACCTGGCTGCTTGGCCCAGTCAGCTCCTCCCCAAAAAGCCGGTACTTTCCAGTGCTGACAGCTTCTAGCTCAGAGCTCTAGTTGTTTGGCTGCTCCCTCACTCTCTGCACACACTGACTAATTCTAATTTTCAATACATTGAAACACAGATGGCCAAAATGATATGCTTTTTATATGAGATACATGACACCCTCTCTTTGGCGAGAACGTGTTTCAAGAATGTATACAAAACAAGAAAGAAAAATGAACAATAAAAGTCAAACCTTTCAAGTTTTCAGGAAGACATCAGCAAGGGTACAAAACACTGGTATCTTCATCACACGTTACAAGGGAAGCAACATCAATCATCTTTGGTGACTGATACTTCAGTCACAGTCCACAGAGGAACCTAAAAATCTTAATAACTATGATTAACAAACCAAACAACACTATAGCAAGAAAAAATTGGTTTGAGATAGGTAAGAAATTGTAAATCTGTTCCTAAAATTGAATTACCAATGGAAGTAACAGTGTGAACAATAGAGTTAGCCATGTTAGCTAAAGAAGGCCAGACAGCAGAAACAGCTGAAGCCAATCTACTTAGCCAATGAGGAAAGTCACCTTCATGTAAATCAATCCTCAATAATAATTGCTTTACTTACTGCATTATATTTTCAATTGCATCATGTGTATTAAAAAAAGTAATTTCTGACCTTTTCAATTTAGGTATGATGCCTGTTAATAATGGAAATTGCAAAGAAAAGTGAGGTACAAAAAATGTAATCTGAGAATGCATTGATCCCAAATTAGGAGGTAGAAAAAGTTGTCTGCCATAACAAGTAATTGTGGGAGTCCCTGTTACTATAGTTGGTTGTAAAGCTGGAATATTGCATTCAGATTTTCCAGCAAGGACTATGTATGAACCATTTGTAAGGGAGTCAATAAAAACAAATGAAACATTGCCTGATTGAATCTTAATAGAACCAGAAGAACTACTAAAAGGTACCAATCCACAAGGGGAAGTATGTGTAATTTGTCTACAAAACAAATATCCAAAATCTTGACATTTGTCAGTATGTAAGTATGTTATGTTTCCAAAAACATCTGTGGAGACATATTCATATGGTAGTTTTATGTGGGCATGAGCATCATTTGTTCCAGTAGCTACTAAAAAACCCATATTTAGAATATTCCAATTAGTCAAATAAACCATACTAGGAATTTTTAAATGAATCAAAAAATGAATATTCCATTGGGCAGTAGGAATATACCACATTTTTAGGGGGTCAGTAAGAACTAAATCTGGCAATGGTTTCATGTTAAAAATAAAAGCACGAGCCAAGTAGAATTCAAAGATTCTACTTGTAAAATTTTCTAGATTTATAGGTTGAAGAAGGGAAACTCTCTGAAGCATCATCAGGTGTTTCTAAAACATGAATATTATTAAGAATTTTATTTGTGCCCCATATCGCTCTTTTAGGGTTCATCTGTAATAAAGGGTGAAAACAGACATGACGCTAACCACCCTTTAACCACCCTTGGTGGTTATTTATGCATGTTGCAGGGCTGTATTGGTGCCCTATGCAGTCCTGCAACATGCATAAATAACCACCAAGGGTGGTTAAAGGGTGGTTAGCGTCATGTCTGTTTTCACCC
>QEPC01000193.1:107688-124038 GCA_003113815.1 Sphenodon punctatus | reverse complement strand
TGCTGCTGTGCACTACACTGTGGACTTCATTGTATTGTCCACAATACAATTGTATTTTTAGGGAAGCTTATTGAATGGGTGGTGGCTTGACCGCTTCAGCAGTATCTGGATCAGGTCAATTTCCTTGATCCCTCACAGTCTGGCTTTCATCTGGGTTATGGCATGGAGACTGCACTTGTGGCCTTGGTTGACAACCTCTTCCATGAGTTGGACCAGGGTCATTCGACCCTGTTGATTTGTTAGATCTCTTGGCTGAATTTGATACCGTTAATCATGAGTTGTTGGTGATTCGGCTATTGGACTGGGCAGGGATGAGAGGGACTGTTCTTGAATGGTTCTGCTCTTTCCTGGCTGGGAGAACCCAGCATGTGATACTGGGTGATTATTCATCTTCTCACCAGGGCATCACATGTTCAATCTTATCCTATCTCCTGTTCAGTGTGTACATGCAGCCTTTGGGGGGAGGTTGTCAGAGAGTTTGGTGTATCTATATCTCCCAACTATATTTCTCTTTTTCATCAGACCCAGGTCTGGCAGTCTTGGTGCTTACCCGGTGTTTTTCAGCTGTGGGGGACTGGATGAGGGCGAGCCACTTGAAATTAAATCCTGACAAGATGGGGTGATGGTTGTGGGGAAGGTCGGGGGATTGATGCCCCCCATCATTGATGGTGTCCATCCTCCCCTGGTATCTCAGGTCCGTAGTCTGGGTGTGCTCCTTGATCCGCAGCTCCACCTGGATGCCCCGGTGGTGGCTATGTCAAAGGGCATATTTTGCCAATTATATCTGGTATGTCGGTTTAGGCCATATGTCTCGGACTTGGATCTAGTCACGATCATCCATGCTTTTATTATCTCGAGATTAGACTACTGTAACACACTTTACGTGGGGTTACCCATGGTGACAGTAGTCTGGAGACTGCAGTTGGTGCATGCAGCGACCCATATCCGGAAGGGGACAGGTCAACATGAGCACATTACTCCAGTGCTCTGTTCTCTGCACTGGCTGTCATTAGTCTTCCGGACCCAATTCAAGGTTTTGGTTTTGACCTTTACAGCCCTAAATGACCTGGGCCCCACCTACCTGCAGGACCGCCTTAACCTCCAGATCTTGGATCGACCTCTGCGGTTGTCCACGGGTGCCCTCCTTGAGGTCCCCCATGTTTCCTGCATGTTGACCATGAGGAGGGCATTCTCAGTGGCTGTGCCATGGTTATAGAACTTCCTCCCATCGAAGGTTTGCCTGGCTGCTGACCTCCCCTCTTTCTGTAGACAGTGTCAGACCTGGCTGTTCTGCCAGGCATATGCTGAGGGAGATGGGATGGGTGGGTTGGGTTGGGGGGACGATTTATTGTTTTTGTGTTGGGTTATTTTAATTATGGGGTGAATAAATGTTGATTTTAATGAATTTTATTATAAGTTTTAGAATGTTGTTAGTCACCCAGAGATGTTTGTAGCAGGAGGGGGTGGTATACAAATTCAATTATAATTAAATAAATAAATCCTATCCTGCCAATCATGTTTATAATAATCATCTATTTTGTGTCTTTTCTGGTTTTTCAATAAGTATGTGACAGAATGCTAAAGATAAGTACCTTCAGAACCACACTAGCTGAAACAGATAGTGAATTTATTACCCACAGGTAATACGCTAGTCTGCGCTATGTTGTTGTGTTTCCTACACGTTACCATTTAAAAAAAAAAAAAAAAATCAAGTCTCAGCAGCCATTGACTTTAGTAGATGCAGGACGTAACCTGAGCTGTGAAACTGGGAGCTTCTCTATCATTGTTGTCTTAAGGAAACTAACAGAGCAAATGACATGGGGCAGATTAAAACCCATGATACCCAGCACAGCAACCCCAAGGCTTTAACTACACATATATACCACAACTGATTCTCTGGTAGCCTTACAAACAGTTGTCTCATCTTGTTGGGCACTATGCAAAGCCCTCCTCTTCCTGGCTGAATGAAACACCCTTTCTCCCTTAGCTCTGGTGGCAGCACTGGGCACAGGAAACTGATACTTCAAGAGTTCAAAAATTAAAGGGTAAACTAAAGGTGTGATTTCTTGTATATGGTTACTTTGTGAAACAAGAATATCAGGGGTTTTCCTGCATGGTAGATTCTCCAATATGTATACTATTCCTTTACCTGATGCAGCCTTGAACCCACCAACGTCTCATCCAGGAACCACCTGCAGGTAAGAACTATTCCTGTAACAACTAACCACCCAGGGTGGGCCACAAGGAAACTGTACACCACTAAGGGCCCCTGGGATGGAAGGAGGAGAACAGCAGGGCCTACAGGGAGACAAGCAGAGAGTAAGGGCATGGGGACATCTTGAATTATTCTCCATAATACCATCTACTGGTGACAAGACTCAGCATTAACCCCTCCTTGCCACCCCCAAGACCATAGACACAGATATAAGGGGCAAAAATTGTTCTGACTTCAACCCATTCAAAGTTCTTTGGGCAGGGGGCATGGCTACATCGGAATTCTGGTTCTGTGGACACCTATGGATGGGCCATTCCTCATGATGGATGCTCTTTGTGGAAAACATATTTTGGATGCCATTTTCACAGAAAGGCAGGGGCATCAAACCTCAATCAAAGGCTTGTTAAATATAAAATGCACTATGGTTATATATTTAAAAGAAAACACCATGGGGAGAAATATTGTATTCCATGAGGAGCTAGCTATGTATTCAACCACAATTTGTATTCAAATGGAGCAGAAAAGAAAAGAGCCTCAAACACAGTTTCCATTTTCAGAGCTGGGCAGTCTGTCACTGCTGTAATTAAAGCAAGAAGACCACAACTATGACCAAAGCAAACCCCCATATGATTTATTTTTTAATTTTTTTTGGCAATTCAAGAAATGTTTGCTTGTTTTCATATAAAAAGCAACACTAGAATTGGAAATAATTGGACAATAATTGATTGTAAAAAGTTCAAATCAAAAGAAATGTGCTCCTTGTTTGTGAAGGGCTAATAGAAAAACATTTATCTGTTCTTTTTGACAAGTCTAGTCTCTCTAGTATTACTTGTTTATATGCATGTAAATAAGTTCTCCAGAAATAGAATGTGTTCTATTTGGTAGTTTATCACTGGGAATGCAAGAGTTTAAAGACTGGTTCTGTGTCATGGAAACTCAAAAGACCTTTGAAACAAATCTGCTTAAAAGGTCAAAATTAAGCACTCTACAGCCAGAGAAGCAAGATGCTGATAATTTTCTTAATTCTTTCTAACTGCCTCTTAAGGAAAGCAAGGTTTAATGTGTGTGGAGGGGTGGAGGCTTTCCAAGACTCAGTTCCAGCAATTAAATTCAAGGGAGTGGGGAGGAGGGCTTAGTGCCATTAAATATTCCTCCGAGGAATATAGACCCTGGAATACAAAAGACCAGAAAAAGACCAATATTGGCTATAGTATTTGGGGATGGAAACAAAAGCCAGAAAAAAACCTGGAAGGTTTACTTGCTCTTCACTGGGTGTTTTCAGATGTGATGCTGGCATGGATTAATCCGATTTAGCGAGGATTAATTCAGGTACCAGCATCATGTTTAAAACCAGACGCCAGATGTTACCAGCCTGGGCTAAACTCCACCATGGTCAAGAAGCAGCTGGTGGACCTGGAGGAAAGTGGGCTATCAGACGTTACACGCAACCCAGTCCAGAGTGGCCGCAGGAGTTGGGTGCCATAGCAGCCACCATGGCTACCCGTCAGCTGGTGGAAGCTCTGCACACAGCATAGGGATGGAGACATGTGGACACATGTGTGTACATCGGCCCACCTCCTCCAGGGCCCAGGCCACCCTAATGCTTTTTTGGTGGCCCAGAAGATCCCTCAGGAGCAATGGCTGCCTCCAAAACCTGGAGAAGTCTGTGGTGGCAGCCATCACATCTAAAAGAACCCATTAATGACTTTCCTTTCTCACCTCCTGCACTTGTCCGAATATAGACTAAATCATAAGAATTCTTGTTTTATATCCAGCTGCAGAGAGGCAGTTTATTCCAGTGGTTGGGTTGCTAGCTGGATAATATGGTTCAGTTCCCTGCTCTGATAATTTTGAGCAGAGGCGTGGCTTCTGGGGCAGGCTTGGGCGCGAGCAAGACGTCACCACTGAAAGAAGATGTCCATTCTCCATCCCCTCTCCACTATCTCCCTTCCCTTGTCCATTGCAGATTGTAAACTATGCAGACCAGGGACCTGTCTCTAATATAATGATTGTTCAGCTCCAGGCACTTTATTATCATAATTTATTATTGATAAAGTCAGTTATATTAAAACATGTTTAATAACCGAGTATCAGTCTTCATATTTGGGGTATACATTTATCAAAATTAAACTTTTCTATAGCTTGTAGTATCACCTTTCAGCCACTAAACTAGATTATTCTCACATCCTCTGCCCTTCTATTCAGATATGATCATTCATACCCTGAAGAAGTAGTATTAAAATGAAATCAGTTTTGATAATCTGGGTCATGAGCCTATATGCACCAGCACTCAATAGCAAAACTGCTGTTGAGTTCAGGGAGAGAAAGACATCTTGTTTGATACTTGACCCCAAAATTGGAATGCTTAGCCTGTTGAATAGTTTCTGGCCTACTTGGGCATGAATCCCTACAGAATCAGTCCCTAAATTCCTTTTGGAGGCGATTTAAGACTTTCTTATTTGAAAAGGCATTTGGCAGGCGGGGATAGGGGATTCGGGTGGAGTTTGGTGGGTCATTTTGGGGGTCAGGTGTGAGAGGGGGTTGGGTGGGTTTTGTGGGGTGGACTTGGTGGGGTGATTTAATGGATTTTTATTGATTTTAAAATGTTTAAATGTTTTTTATGGATTGTAAGCCACCCTGAGCCTCAAATAAACTGAAATAAATAAAAAACAAAGGGTGTTACCATGCATGACAGCAGAGAGCTGCCATCAAAAACTGATCTGGACTGGGAAGCCTCATGCTTCCCAGTCAGGATCAGGTCCCACCGTGGAACAAATGTTCATGCAGCTGGGTCCAGGGGGTGAGGAGGTACACAAATGTGCGACTGTCTGGCCTCAGCCCCATGCCGCTCCCAGCAGCCCACCTCCCCCGACTTCAGACCATGCCAGCAACAACAAGCTACTACACGTGATAGTCCTCTGTAGCCCAATAGGGCAGGCCATTCCCTGGGTGTGGTGCCAGCTACCTGGGCTGCGACTCTGGAGATCTCCAGAGTCGCAGCCTGGGTTAGCTGCCACCATGTCAGGGAAACTCCAGAGTCCAGGATAAACATCTGGATGACCCTGAACAAACATGAGGGTGGCCCATTGGCCACCCTCATGTTTGGTAACATCCATAGTCTACTCATGCACATGTTTTGCCTCCCACACTGCTCTGCATCTGGATGGCCCTGAACAAACATCCATAGTCTACTCATGCACAGATTTTGCCTCCCACACTGCTCTGCATCTACAAAATTTCCAACTCACTACAATATGCAACACCTTCTCCTTACATGGGCCCAGAAGCTCCCTCAGACATTGATCATCTTCAGTAAAGAAAAAGCTTTTCTTTGGTCCCTAAACCCCTAAATTTAATTACGCCCCTTTATGGTCTACAGTCTTGACTTTCACGTAAACCTATTCCTAGTCTTGGAGCCATGAAACCTTTCTGGCCTTGCTGAATGACCAGAAAGGAACAGCATATGGAGATTCACCCAAGATTTTATACCATAGTTGATCTTTGTGCCTTGTTCTGAATGCTGTTCAGACTCAAGAAATGGTTAAAACTGGTCAAATATGTCTGAGAGATTTGTTTCAGCCCTAAAGCACTCTGAGATGACCTCATGTCCAGAAACGTTTTACATCCTTGGACAGACAAGCTCAGGTCATCCTAGCTGCTGCCCCTCAGATATCCAGCAGTCTCTTACAGTTCTCCAGCTGGGAGCAATCAGCCACCCACAACTAGAGCTGCACCCTTCCACAACGTAGGGTGGGTTTTTAGAGGCTGCATTCTCATACCACTCATTTACAGCTAAGTCCTAGCATAAATCTCATTGAAATAAAGCTCTAAACAACCACAGGACTGCATTGTTAGAGTGGGTATTGGCACAAGCCCACTTTCTCAGTGTTGTACAAGATGCGTGCCACCCTCAGAAGGTAGTGTTAGGCCAATATCTACTCTAAAAGAGTGCTATGTGGATACAGCATTAGCTTAGTTAGGGCGTTTTCAGATGGACAAACTATCCAGGGATAATTAGAAAACTATCCGTTCCTTATTATCCAGGGATTACAAAGTGGTACCTGTTTAGATGGACATTTCTATCCCAGAATAACTTTAATCTAGGGATAACAGCAATGATCTTCTATTCAGATGGACTATCCCATAGTTTAGTCTTTGGGATGAATATCAATCCCATGGTTCTTTTTGTCCATGCTCAGTGCACTGATTGAAGAAAATCTGATTTTCTTCATTTTTCTCATTTCTGATTTGAAGAAAATAGAAACTCATCCCTTTGTTCTGTGGGTATTTAAACTTGGCACTCCACAATACACTGTGGAACAATGATGGTGGTAATACGATTGCCCCCATAGTCATGTGCTCTTAGATAGCATAGAGGCAGAAAATGCCTAGAGAGGCTGTCAGGTCTTGCCGTTGGACTCTGACATTAATCACTGGGATAAGTTGACTATCCGGTTTTATAACACCCTGATATTTTTGTTATCCCGGGCTAATAATCACTGTTGACAGCATATAGATGGGCATCACATGCCGGGATTAATGCTGTTATCCAGGGATAAGTGTCCATCTGAAAACGCCCTTAATAAGAGAATCTTCACATAGACAGAGTCTGAATGAAAATCAAATTCTCTCAACTGGCCAAAAGCCAGAAATCTTTAAAGAGGAGCTGAAACAGATTGGTTACTGGAGGCATGTGTTTCCCCCCCCCCCACTGGTGAAATGAGAGACAGACATGATTTAGTGGAATAAAATTAGGCAGCACCCTTTATTAAGAATCACAGATATCCAGTCAACAAATAAGTCTTCAGTGCACACAGGAAATAGCTCCTAGCAAACTCGCCTGGGGGACTGAAACAGGACTAACCCCAGCTCAGGACAGAATAATAGAGAGAGGGGAAGCTGGAAATTTGCCCTCCACTGGCCAAATAGGTATACTTACCCGCAGACCATCATCTGCCCCTACAGGCATGGAGGGGAGGTGGAAGTGTTTCAGCTCTACCTGTGTTCCACCATTTACCAGTCCAAGTAAAGCTGTTACACACCGACCCCTTCAGGGGTAAAATGCCAAGGGACCACTGGAGTCCACAAGACCACCTCTTCACCTCAACTCAGTAAGATGAGAACGAATGCTGTCCTGGACCATCGCATTACAAATTATGTACCGGACCTACTGCCACAGGGGGCACTGGTTCAATCAGCTGACCCCCACCCACCTCAGACTGGATACCTATGATGGATGCTAGGTCTGATTGGAACTCCTACAGGTATACCGTATTACCTCTCCACAAGAGATAAACCCCATCACTCCTAAAAAGGTTCTCTTTCTTATACAAAATCCCTGGATGGGGACTAATAGTGCCCCCCCCCCACCATTGCCATGACTCGGGCCCCAATAGCTTTATTTGCTTTGTGTTGAGCATGGTCCACCTGAGTGGGGTAGTGTGCTCCCCACCAAAGTAACCTGGGGATCATTTCAGACCAAACTCACTGTACCCTCAGGGCTAAACCTTGATATCCCCATAATGTGGATAAAACTATGGTAATTAACTCCAGGTTGGACCTCTCCAGCAAAACATTCTCACCCAGATGAACAACAGATAAGTCACAGACCTTATAACTGACTGAATTGGGTGGAGCCAGAGCCCTAAAAAGACCCTTATTCAAGTTCCAGTCTTCCAAAAGGCCTTGCCAAAAGTCTAGGCATCAAGTCCTAGACTAAGTATACCAAGCAATAACAATCTTTAACTAGGGGAAAATTAATATACCCCAAAACAAAGCCACTCGACCAATGTTGATTCCCCAATATGGGTAATAACCCTAAATTAATACAATCACCAATACAGGATGACACAACCACTAAAAGAAAAGCAAAACAAAAAAATATATTCACAATATTAAAACTCAAAGGTTTTTAACAATTACCCAGAAATAGGTGTGCTATGCCTGACTCTTTGGGTCAGCTCAAGATGCCCTTGGAGAATTTTGGGATTCTTCAGTGGCTTCCAGGTGTGCCCAAAGCCTCCCAGTACACCCAGCTCCCTCTCTACCTCCCAAAGTGTGTGTGTGTGTGTGTGTGTGTGGATGCAAACCTCGCTCCATTCCCAAGCACTAGAACAGCGAATATTTTTGAAGTGGAGATCCAAAATTATTAGTTGAAAAATAGGTAAATCTATCATATATACTCTACCCAAACCAAAAATTGAAATTTGGGTAATAAACTGATATCCATTTTTGTTATTTCAGGTTTACTTTGGGGGGGGTTTGGGGTCAGTAAGGGTGTGCACCAGGCCCCCATGTCGTTTTCATTTTTCATTTTCATTATTAAAAAATGTTTTCGTTATCATTAACGACAATGCCATTTTTGTTATTGTCAATATCAGTATAGCTTGAAACAAAGGTTTTATTTTTTGTATCGATATCATTATCAGTATGTCCTTCCTTAGTGAATAACTGGTTTTCAAAATCCTTTAGTGTTTCCCTATGGCATAACTCTCTCTTTTCTAATTTCATAGACATTTGTTTCTCTTGAGCAGTTCTTGACATCCTTAATTTTCTCCTCTCCCAGCTTTAGTTATTTTCACTGTAGTTGCTTGCAACTTCACACCACACAATACTTAATTTCACAGTAAGCATTTCAATTTTATTCCTTAATATAGTTTAAAACCTTTTATTACTTCTAGTAATTGCCTTCAAATTTTCTACTGTTGTGGAATAGGGAAAGTTCTTAGTCGTCTTCAACCATCTAAAGTATTATACTTGCTGAAATGACATAGACAACAGAAAATCCACCCAATTCCAAACCCTGTGGATCCTACATGCATGCATACAGACAGGATCCACAGAGCTCCATTTTCCCACAATAGGGATCTGCACGCGGTTCGGCATGTGCATAGTTCCGCGGAGCTTGGGATCAGGCTTACCAAGAAAAAACCCATCCATCGAGTTGTCCTAACTTAAAACAAGAGGCTTTGTTTCTGATGCTTCTGAAGTAATTTAGGCATAAGGGGATAGACATCTATTCTAGACCAAGAACCATGAACCACTTGTTCCAGAGAAGTCTCACTGAAACCTGCTGTAGATCATGGCCATAATCTACTAAAAATATTTCTCCATTTCTTAAACAACAAAATTTTCATTTTCAAAAACCATTAAAGACAGGACCATTTCTAAACAAAACTTACCTTTCAAAAAGCGTTGAACAAAGTACATTTTACCAACACTTAAATACCAAAAAGCATGAAAATTACACTTTCACTACAAAACACATTTATCAACATATGTAATCAAAATTAAATGCCAAAAAGCATTGAAATTATTTACACTTCATTATCTGCCTTGTGTAACATTACATCAACATTTACAATACCATACATACTAATTGATCATACCATGCTTTCCTCGTTTAGTTATTTCCAACTAATTCAACCACGACATTATTTATTTACTGGTCATTTATTTATTATCATAAGTCACCTAAAAAAATGTTTTACAATGCCTTAACTCTGTCCTTTTGCACAGGATGAATATTTGAGCATAAATGTCTGAATACAGGAAAGTGTTAAGGCATTGTAAAAAAAATTCGTAGGTGACTTATGATAATAAATAAATGACCTATAAACAACTAATTTCATAGTTCAGTTAGTTGGAAATAACTAAACTAGGAAGCATGTACGGTAAATATGGTATGGTAATAAATTAAGTATGCAGGGTGTCTTAATGTTGATGTAATGTTACACAAGGGAGATAGCAAAGTGTAAATATTTCTTGCCTAGGAAGATTACCAAAAACAAAACAAACGAAAATGGGAACCGAAAATCAGGGATCCGAAAACCAAAAAAGAACAACTGAAACTGAAAAAAACCCATGTCACACCACTACTGCACATGAGCAAATGGCTGATCAGAATACAAACAACCATTCTGAATTTGAAGAACTTTTCGACAAAATCAGAATGGCTGTTTTGAACCAGCCCTAGATTTTCCAGTTGAGCAATTTTATCAAGAATTCCTAACATACATTTCATCAATGCCTTTACGCAACCATAAACTTGACTTGTATTTTGGCTTGTCCCCATTTCTAACATAATAATTGCTTTCTTAAGCAGCTGCTGAGGAAGTCTTTCACTTTGATTTGAATAAGAAGAGAGTTTAATCTGCCATTGACACTCCAGAGTGAAGATAAAATGGCATCAGTGATGATTTCCACTCAGATAACAGTTGTTTTGGGGATGCCATGAACCAGTCTTTTAGACTACACAGTCTGTCCTGATATTACATAAACTCCTTACATTTATCTAGGATATTCTTCCTCTTAATCTACCAGAATTGTGATGTGATAATCAAATTTGTGGAAATTTCATTCAAATCCAGAGAGGCTATGTCAGACCCCGGTACCAGTGTCTGAGGTATGGGGCACATAGGGTGTGAGGAGACCCCCCCATGGCACCTACCTGGCAGAGATCCGGGCCCTGCAACAAACACCAACATCATGGACAGGCTCCACCCCCAGGATCAGCAGCCCTGCTGGAGGCAGCACACCCCCAAGCAGGAGTTCCAATACCATGAGATGAGGATGCGGAGGAAGTGGTACCTCAGCGGTACATCCAAGATGTACTGTTGCCGTGCGCTCCAGCCACACCCCTTCAGTTCCGCCACAGCCCTCAGAATGCCTGCGTGCCTTAACGAGGGCTGAGGATAAAAGGAGCTCATTGCCAATCCATCCTTGACGGTGATCAGCGCTACCCGCCTGTGAGACCGGCCCCCTTCCTTTCTCTTTGCTCCTGTGCTTGTTGCTGTTCCTGCTCATTGTGAGGTTGTCAGAAGGTGTGTTGAGTGAGTGGGTGCGGGTGATTGAGTGACTGTGTGGGTATGGAGTTGGCTGTGTGGGTGGTGTGGTTGGACCCCTTCTTGCCTCCCCTGCCGTGCAGGCTTCCCTGGTACCCTCCCAGTGTGAGTCTCCTACCCCAGATACCCCCTCCCGGGGTTTGCACCCCCTCTGCCTGGTCTGTGGCACTCCCTGGTACCCTGTCCTGCTCCCTGGGTGCAACTCTGTGTGTGTGGGGGGGGGGGAGACATTACAGGTGCTGCACTACTCTCCATCCCATGATGATCTAGGCTGGGGGCTCTTGCTCCAAAGGCCAACTAAGATCCTGAGGGTTTGCTTCTCCATGAGCCCTGTTTCCCTCTCCGTGGGTGTGCATCTTTGCGTGGGTGGGAGTGTGAGTCAAGGGTCCCTCCTGGCCCTTGTCGGCCTTCCCCTCCTCCCTCAAAGACTATTACATTATAAATTATCTTGAATATAACTAAGTTTTTACAAAACTGATTCATTTTGCTTCTGGATATGTACAAGTATTCTTTTCCTAGCCCTCTCCTCCCAGCCTTTCCTTTTCATCTCATTGTAATATGTATATGTTCAAGCATTAGGACAACAAGAGGGTTAATGCATGCTTAATGGAAATGTTTAAAAATTACAGCAGTACACCAGATTATACAATTCCTTTTGGCATGTGTTCATTAACCAGATGCTTTACATAACTGTAGAGAAAGTAGAAAACAAAAAAGTTAGCCTTTTGTAAAGAAAACATGGAAGTGTACTCTCAGATACTGTTTCCACCAATAGATGAAGGGAACTAAACATCAGAATTCAGAAGAAGCTATGTTTAGCAAACAAGATACATGGGTAGCACAAAAGAGTCGATGTTGCACTGAGAGGTAAATAGGAATCTGTAGTTTTACATTTACATTGAGGTAACAAATCCAAATGAATTCTCAGGGTAAAGACCCTTCCATGCCGGGCGAGACAACCCTGCAGGGGGCTGAAAGGCCAAAAGACTCAATCCCCAGTGCAAAGAAGCAGCCCGGCAACAAAAGCCTCAACCCTCACCTTAGAGCGTGCAGAGCGGAGCGGGGACAAGGCAAGGTTACCGCAAGCCCCGGAGCCTCTGTTGAGCCAGGGGGAGGGGCTGGAGCAAGACGCTGCAACAGCGGCCAAACAAGCAGAGGAGACAGCAGGACCAGCTGTAACCGTTCGGCGTTCAGCACGCCTGCATACTTAAGGCTCAGACTAACAGTACGGTGTGCTGGCGATCAGGTTTCTGTGAATCTGGCCCCTGGATAGTGACGAGAGACTTGGAGCTCTGAGTATTGTAGCGTGGAGAGTGAACGGTGAAAGGCGGGTGTGTGGAGAGTGAGTGGTGAGTGTGTGGCGGTTGCGGGTAGCTGAGCGGTGGGGGGGGGGGGGAGAGATTGGTTACGTGTTATTCACTTCCCTTTGCTGTCCTAGGTGTCCTGATCCCCCTCCTCGTGTGATAGTGACTTTCCTGCCCTTCCCATACCTGTGGTGCTCCCCCTATCCCTGCACCTTGATCACTCGTGGGTTTCCCCCTTTTGAAGACACAGTGTGTATGGGGGGTGATTGTGTTAGGGGGCAGGGAATTTCCCCCCTGTACAACAACCAGAGGTCTGCTCCCAGACTCCCTTGATCAAACCCCCTATGATGACACGGCCTCAGCTCTCTTGAGAGCGTCTGGGCCAACTACAAACCTGAGGGGACTATTTTCTCGGGGTAGCTGTGAGCATCCCTCTTGTGCAGGAGTTCCCCCGGGGGGTGAGAGTGTGGTGCCAGATCTGTGGGCCCCCTATACCCTTTTCCCTTCCTCAAACCTCACAGTATCACCAGCACTCTACCATGGATTTGGCACAACAAGTTGCCGATATGGAGAGGGCCATACAGGCCTTAGCCCTGGAACTTAAGGACTTTAAGGAACAAGGGGCGGTTGGAGGGGCAGGGGCGCAGGGTGGGGTAGCGGCCCCAGCCCCCCCAGTGGAAGGACAGTCCCCGCCCCCTTTGGCTGTTGAAGGAGAGCCACTGGGAAGAGAACCGCGACACCCCCCCATTCAGAAGTTCGGGGGGGACCGGAGACAATTTCAAGGGTTTCTAGCCTTGTGCAAATTGGCCTTTCAGGTCCAACCCCACACCTACGCTTCTGATTCGGCCAAAGTGGCCTTCATTATTGGGCACTTGGAGGGCCTTGCACTGGATTGGGCAACCCCCCTCCTTCTTAAAGGCAGCCCCCTTTTGCAAGACATAGACGGGTTCCTGCGTGAGTTTCAATTCTTGTTTGATTATCCACATCGTAGACGGGATGCAGAGGCAGCCATAATGACCCTAAAACAAGGGAAAGGGCCCCTTCTGGAATACGTCACGCGCTTTCAGCAACTGGCGGTGGAGCTGGGCTGGGCAGACGAAGTCTTGAAGGTCCTATTTCGCAAAGGTCTTCACGATGACATAAAGGATCAGTTGGCCTTAACAGGGACCCCAGCGAAATGGGGAGAGCTCATCAACCTAGCTTGCCAGATCAATGAAAGGCTCACGGAGCGTCGGCGAGAGCGGTGACAAGAGACCGGTCGGAGTTGGGTCCCGCGAAGCCCCATGCCCGGAGTGGGAGCTGCAAAAGTAGAAGAGGCAGAACCCATGCAAATTGGGGCATCCCGAGGGCCCCTAGATCCTCAAGAAAAAGAACGCCGACGGATCGGACGACTTTGTTATTATTGTGGTCTCGCTGGACACTACACCAGTTCCTGTCCGCAGCTCCCCCTTAGCCGGCGGGGCTCGGGAAACGAGCGGGGCCGGGGCGGGCCGGGGGTGCCCCGGTAACTTGTGGCAATAGCCCCCTCTCAGTACAACACCAAATTGCCACGACATACAGTCCGGGAGAACAGTTGAGAGTCCCTGTGATGTTGAAGCTTCATGACTCTAAGGCGGTGATCCTGATTGCCCTTGTAGATTCAGGGGCGTCAGGAAACTTTATTGATATACAAGTGGCCCGGAAGTACGGAATTCCGCTGATCCAGAAGGCCATCCCGGAAGCAGTATTCGCCATTGATGGATCTCCACTGATTTCAGGACCCATTACACAATGTACCCCAGCACTTGACGGGTGGATAGGGACCCATCAGGAACACATAGCCCTGGATGCAGTCAGTACCCCAGCCTTTCCGGTAGTGCTGGGAATTCTCTGGTTGAAAAAACATAACCCTTTAATCGACTGGGCGCATAAAGCGATGTCCTTTTTGTCGCCCTTTTGTAAGCGATACTGTCGACCACCCCCACCAGGGAACTCAGCTAGACACACCGTAAATACAACAGTGGGAGGTTCTGGCCTTCCGGCCGAATATGAGGATATGCAGGACGTATTCCGGAAACAAGAAGCGTTGGAACTCCCCCCGCACCGTCCTTATGATTGTGCTATTGCATTGTTACCAGACACAATGCCCCCCTATGGGAGGATTTATGCCCTTTCCGAACCAGAACTGTATACCTCTTCTTACAAGTTTATTAGAAGACAGAGTGACAAGGCTCCATGGTCAGTTACAAAGGCATCAGCAGCAGTTACTTGCCTCACCAGGATCAAGCTCAATTGACAATAAAGTGCTTGATGACCTGTATGAGGATATTCATTGGCTTATTTTAGTTACAGGCTACCTCTTAGCTAATGATACTCAGGGAGAGACTCCACTAATACCTCCAGAAATAATGGAGTATTCCATTAAGCATTCAGCTGACGTTGACATCAATACAACGCTTCAAATTCTGGGATCTCCAGGAGAAAAGGCCTCTTCCATCCCAGGGTACAACAGAACCGATTCTGTTATTAGGTAATTATCTGCTATCCTAAGAGTTTCAGAAGTTGAATCTTGAGCAATAAGGGCAAATTTAACACACCTTTTGAGCCCACAAATGGGGAAAGATATTGTATGGTTCCTTAAGCGATGGGCAAAGACCTATCTGCTAGTGGATGAAAAACTGTATGACCAGATAAGGACATAAACTTAATTTTTATTGCATTAATTAAATCATGGTACCGTTTCAATTGATGGCACTTTAAACAAAAAATTTTGGGTGAAGTTGTATGTCATTGTTTTTATTTTAGATCTCTATGTTCAGGGCTTTGTAACTTACAATTAGCCAAAAAGTTGAGGTGGGGTTTTTTTGTTTTGTTTTTTAGTATATGAGATTGGCCTGGATGTAAATGTATGCTATTTAAAAAATTATTTCTAAAAAGTGCTCATTTTTAGAGGATGCTTATGTCTTGTATAATTTATTTATTTGTTTATTTAATAAAATTTAATATCCAGCACCCTTCATGCCTCAGGCACCGGCAGCTAACAACAATCATAAAACAACAATATAAAAAAAACATATAAATACATAATAAAACAACTAACTCTGGGGCTAAGAAACAAACCAAAAAAACAATCACCCCCCTCCCACGACCCCTCTCCCCTACCAAATACCTGGTGGAACAGCCAGGTTTTACAGCAACGACCGAAGGAGGGGAGATCCAGGGACAAATGGGCCTCCACCGGGAGGGAGTTCCACAGCCTCGGGGCGGCCATCGAGAACGCCCCTTCCGTAGTCCCCGTAAGAGAAACCCGGGGGACCTCAAGGAGGGTGCCCCTGGCAGACTGCAGGGGCCAATCCAGAACATGGGGGGGTGAGGCAGTATTGCAGGTAAGTGGGGCCTAGACTGTATAGGGCTTTATAGGTTAGACCCAACACCTTGAATCGGGCCCAGAAGATGATAGGCAGTCAGTGCAGAGCGTGGAGCACAGGTGTAATATGCTCTCAGTGCCCTGTCCCCGTGAGGAGACAGGCTACTGAGTTCTGCACCAGCTGCAGTCTCCGAACCATCCTCAAGGTTAGCCCCATGTAGAGGGTGTTGCAGTAATCCAGTCTCAAGGTAATAAAGGCATGGATAATGGTGACCAGGTCTGAGTCTGAGATATATGGCCAAAGCTGCCGTAACAGATGTAATTGATAAAAAGCACTCTGCGCCGCAGCCACCATCTGGGCCTCCAGGCGGAGCCGGGAATTGAGGAGCACTCCCAGACTTCGAACTGCGGGACTAGGGAGGGATGGACCCAATCAATGATGGGGGCCACCAACTCCCCTGCCCCTTTACCCACCAGCATCACCTCCATCTTGTCAGAATTCAGCTTCAGATGGCTCACTCTCATCCAGTCCCCCACAGCTGCCAAGGACTGAGTAAGCACCAAGACTGCCGGGTCCGAGTCGGATAAAAAAGAGAGGTATAATTGAGTGTCATCGGCATACTGATGGCACCGTACGCTGAA
>QEPC01000193.1:57389-83027 GCA_003113815.1 Sphenodon punctatus | reverse complement strand
TTTGTTCCAGGCTGGGTGCGGTTGGTCAGCAATATGATGTAAATCACTGGTCTTGCAAGACATGATGATGTGGTTGGGAGTTTGTGAAAGTCATGTGAGATTATTTCCCACACGGCTATTTCTAGAGATCCTGCCTACTGGATCAGTACAGAGAACTCAGAGCTTTGGTACAATAGTTACATGCATTTTCAAATATGGTCATTGGTTCCAGTATATTAATTCTGATAGTATATTACATACAATCAAATCGCAACAAATGTACGAACTCGGTTTAGAAGTTCGGAATTCAACCAAACTCGAATAGTTCGGTCAACCAAACCGAACTTTCGAACCAAATTCGATTTTTTAACTGAACCGAACCGAATTTCTGAACTCGGTTCTGTTCGCACATCCCTACTGGGAAGGGACCTGTCTCTCATTATGCTTGTACAGTGCAAGGTATGTTGCTTGCATTTATATAAATAATTAATAAGAGGTGACTGCTGAAGTTTACACTCTTGTAGGTTAAGGGGCTTGCAGACCTAGTGGCAGTATCATAGTCTATTTCAAAGGTAGTTCAAATAGGACATGCTCCCAACAGGTTTCTTCTCTTCAATTTTCTTTTTATAATCTTGGCGACACCTCTTGATTACTTGTGGTGTTGGAAAAGCCCTTTGCACTCCATCCTCCAATATGAAATGATTCTGATTCAAGTTGTACCCGATTTACGAAAAATCCTTCTGATTAGATAGTGTGGCAAAAAAAGTTTGCTGCGGCTGTATTGTAAACTTAATAGGGGTGGGCAGAAGGCACACCATTCATTTTCATTTTAGTTTTCATTTTAATTTAGAAAAACCTCTTCATTTTCAACAGGTTTTGTAAAGGACCCTACCGTTTTCTTTTTTTGTTTTATTTAAAATTTCTGATGAAAAAAATCACTCTGCATGTGCAAAATGGCCACTGAACTATTCTGCACATTCTTGCCCTTTTCCAAAATGGTACTGGCTACATTGGCCTCATTTTGGAAAAGGACCATGCATGCACAGTATGGACCCAGAGGCCATTTTGTGCATGCAAAGTAATTTTTTTATTCTTCTTATTTTTAATAAATTAAAAAAAAACCAAAAACAGATGAAAGAAAATTATGATTTGCTTATTCATCAATTTTTGTAACGTTAGTGATGAAAACGAATAGGGCTCCATTAATTTTTGGAGTGGCAGTGGCTGGCTATGCCATCCACCTGAAGCAGGGGGCCACAATGGAGAGGGCATTCTCGGTGGCTGGGCCGTGCCTCTGGAACTCCCTTCTGGAGGAAGCTCGCCTGGCCCCAAGCCTTTGGCATTCCGGTGAAGTTGTAAAACCTGGCTGTTCACCCAGACCTTTGGGGAAGTGGGGAGGTTAGAGGGTTTTATCTCCCCTACCCTATTTATTGTTTTAATGTTTTGATTGTCTCCCGGTGCTCTGTTTTAATATTTTGAATTTATATTTTGATGTATTTTAAATTGTTTATATATTTTTATGTTTTTATTGTTGGAAGCTGTCCTGAGGTGTTCTCAGGAGGGGTGGGGTATAAATTTAGAAATAAATATATAAATAAAACCTGAGAGACACACACACACATTGCTGCTAGAATGCGAGATGTGCACACCCTGCCCATACCAGAATGAGAGGGAGTGAGACGGCACCCTACTGCTATAATGAGAGAGAGACGCGCACACCCTTACCATGCTCTCACCCACCTGCCACAACTAGAGAGAGAGAGAGACCATCTGTGCCCACACCTTCTACCACTGATCAGGATGAGTACATGAAGGCACTCTCTATTTCCTATGTCCAGCCTGCCTGGGGTGATCTTTGTGAGCTGAAGACACCCTGCCAACCTTGGGGTGGGGGTTCTAATGGTCCCCCCCGGGGTGATCTGTGACAGTTGAAGATGCTCTGACAGTCTGGGTGTTCCATTCCTTCCCCCCTGGGTCACTCTCTGCAAGTTGATACCATGCCAGACTTTGGAGTGCTAATGCCAACGCCAGTGCCAATGCCTACTCTGCTCTTCCACCACCACCTGCCACCAGTGACTGATTCTGCCAGTGCTTCTCTCTCTCTCTCTCTCTCTCTCTCTCTCTCTCACACACACACACACACACACACACGTACACACACACACACACACAAGTCCTGCTCCCCAGAGAGCTCTCTTCAACTTGATTCCCTGCCAAAATTTGGGGTGCCCAACGTGAATGCCTGCTGCCTCTGCCACCTGCCACCACTGCCTGCTCCTTCCAATCCTTGTCTCTCCCTCCCAAGTCCTTATCCCTGAGGCAATTGATTCAAGTTGCTGCCCTGACACACCTTGAGGTGCCAAGGACAGTACAAAATGCACAGAACTACCAGTGCCTGCCCTACTGACCACTGCTGCTTCTCATCTCTCTCTCTCTCTCTTTCTCTCTCTCTTTCTTACACACTACTTTTTGTGAACTAGTTACATGCCCATCCTGGTTGGTGAAAACCTCCAGGGAGACTTTGGGATCAGTGCTGGCAGGAGTGATCAATGCCTCCCTTTGGGAGGGCAGAGTGCCAGACTACCTCAAGGAGGTGGTGGTACGGCCCCTGCTCAAAAAAACATCATTGGACGTTGATTGCCTTGCCAGATACTGACTTGTCTCTAACCTTCCCTTTTTAGGGAAGGTTATTGTATGGGTGGTGGCCCAGCAACTCCAGGGCCATCTGGATAGCATCAGTTTTTTGGACCCTTTTCAATAAGGTTTTCATCCAGGATATGGCGCTGAGACTGTGTTGGTGGCCTTGGTAGACAACCTCCACCGAGAGATGGATTTAGGACATTGAACACTTCTAGTTCTGTTAGATCTCTCGGCAGCATTTGATATGGTGGACCATGGGTTGCGTCTGAGACGGTTGCAGACCCGGGGGGTGGGGGTGGATGGGACTGTCTTAAGATGGCTCCATTCATTCCTCTCAGGGAGAAGCCTGTGGATGGTGCTGGGAGGAAAAACATCTGGCCCCCATGATCTTACTTGTGGCATATCGCAAGGTTCGATTCTGTCTCCACTTTTATTTAACATCTAGATGCAACCTCTGGGTGAGGTCATGAGGCAGTTTGGTGTGCATTGCAGCCAGTATGCTGATGATACCCATCTTTACCTCTCTTTTTCAATGAACCCAGGTCCGGGGTTTGGGGGTTCTGTTAGACCCTGGCCTCTGCCTGGATTGTCAGGTGGCAGCAGTGGCAAAGAGAGCCTTTTGCCAATTACATCTTGTGCAGAGGATCCAGCCATATGTTTCAAGCTCTGACCTGTCCACTCTCATCCATACATTCATTACCTCAAGGCTGGATTATTGCAATACGCGCTACGTGGGGCTGCCCTTGGTGATGACTCGGAAGCTGCAGCTGGTGCAGAACGCGGCAGCCCATCTTCATCATCATTTTATTCATGGCACTGGCTTTCACCGTGGCCCATACGAAATACAAAATATACAAACAACAACATACAAACATGCAACATAAAATAAAACTAAGTATACATCGCCTTACGTGAACATTGCTCATTTAAATATTCCAGTAAATTCCATAACCCAAATTAACTTCTTGGAAGAATTTTTAAATCAATTGAATTGGGCAAAATTCTTTCGCTCCTCTTACTACAACCGAGCTCTACTAGAGGAGGTATTACCTAGCTCGTCTATCACTTAGAGGNTTTCCGCAGTTATCTGATCCGGCCCTGGGGCTCTATTTAATTTGAGCTCCCTAATATACTCGAGGATTTTCTCTAGTGAAAAATCCTCTTTTTTCCAACTATCCCAAGATTCCACCCCCTCAGGTCTTACCAAATCGTCGCTTCCTACTTCCTGGACATCAAATAGAGCCCCCAAAAATCCTTCCAATTCTTGATTGGAGACCCGGCCTCTAGGAACTTCTCTGGGCTTCAAGATTTTATTTATCGAAGCCCAGAATCTTCCCAAATTTCCTGTGGCCAGATCTACAGCCATTGATGCCCATTTCCGCTGATAGTATTGATTTTTTGTACATGTAATCAGCTTACTATACTCTATCCTAGCTTTTTTAAATTTTTCCTTGGTTTGGTGATTCGGGTTCTTTACCCAATTAACTTTAGTTCTGGCTAAAGATCTTTTGGCCACCCTACACTTAGAGTTATACCAGTAACTCTTGACCTGGGTTGGATATAACTGCACTTGTGGCCTAAGAACCTGCCACCTTGAAATTATTTCTTCATATGCTTGCGACAGGATTCTTGAATCCTGTTGCTCGCTAATAGTACGTCTGATTCATTTTATGTCCTCCGAC
This sequence comes from Sphenodon punctatus, assembly GCA_003113815.1. NCBI lineage: Eukaryota > Metazoa > Chordata > Lepidosauria > Sphenodontia > Sphenodontidae > Sphenodon > Sphenodon punctatus. The sequence continues at coordinate 78,726 of QEPC01000193.1, read as the reverse complement.
ATACCAAACCGAGATAACAATAATTTTATAGAAATCATTGATTGCCGCCTAGGAGCACTATAAACTACCCTCTGTCTTTTAACCACATCATGAGAAGACCTATTTGAAATGATTCTAAGCTTGGTTACCAGTGCGAGATGATCACTTTCCGCCCTAATTATCATCTTGACTCCATCAGATCTATCTTAAATAATAGTTTCGATCATCAATAGGTCCACCTTACTGCGGCACTGCGGTCCACAGAAGGTAAATCCCCCATTCGGGTCACTAAGAGAATCCTCCTGTAAAATAGCAAGATCAAATCTTTTTATTATTCCCACCAAGTTCTGTAATGTCTGATGGCCCTTAAATTCATTGGTCTCCTCAATACACTCTCTCAAGGATCCTGCTCCCCCTCTAATATTAAGAATCTCTTCTAGATGTGTATTCCAATCCCCCACAACAATTAAATAAGCATTAGGGTGTTGGGCTTCTAGCTCTAGTAGGTCCTCTTCCAATGCTCTCCAAACTTCTGGATTATAATACTGAGAATTCCTAGGGGGAACATAGACATTTACAACTAGAAATCTTTCAGGATTTCCAAACCCACACTCCAGGAGTCCTATCTGAAATTCTGGTCTTGAGGTCTCCATAGGGGACATTTTCATATAATCATTATCCTTTACCAAGAAAGCCAATCCACCTGAGACCCAACCTTTTTCCCCTATCTTAGAGCCTCCATGTAATAAACTATGAAACCCCCTCAACTGAATACTGGCCACTTCAAGCAACCAAGTCTCTTGGAGGCATATTAGATCATAACCTGACAAAAATTCCTGCAAGTCTGGGTCCGAAATACAAGAGTACAGAACCGTTATATTCCAGGACATAACCTCTATATTGTCTCCTAACTCCTCCTCTTGTGAATGTTTAAAATAGCCTATATCTTCCCCTCCAACCTTGCCTTTCATACTGTGTTGGTGTCCTTCCATTACTAATCCTATCTCCTTAAGTCACAAATGATTCGTTTCCTGCTCATTACTAAAAAAGGCATTCGGTGAAGTTAAAGTATTACTGGCCACCACGACATTCGATTTATTTAGATCTATCTCCTGCTCCATCCCTGTCTGTACCATCCCTTCATTTTGCCAACTACACAAAATAATATTTTCTTCCTGTACCAAACTTTGTGGATTCATCTGCAAACTAGGCCCTATTTCTACTCATTCATCTTGTTGGCAAACAATAGATGGATCAGGTTGATAGAAATGATCTTGAGTTAGAGTAGAGATCACACCCAATCTTGACAAAAACATACTTTGTTCTATAGCTGAAAGTTGTTGAAATTTGTCTCTAATTAACATGGCATTACAAAAGGCCCCTTCACCCCACAAAAAGGACCCCACCGTTCCGGCAAAGGTACCTGCTGGATTAGTGGGAGTCTCCTCTATCTGCTGAACTTCACTCTGTAGCAATCCCTGGACTGCTAAAGAGGAAATAAACAATTGGCTTCCATGTTGTTCTTTTCCTTCCAATTGAATTTCCATTTGTTGAGGTTGCTCACGTTGACCTATCCCTAGGTCTACCAGATCTTTCATATTCTCAGTATCTGGTTTTTGTACAGAAGGAAGCTCTCTTTTGGCACTATCTAAATCTAGCATCTGCGGAGCTCCTAAGAGAACTTTTGGTCTAGAAGTTACTATCTCACGATTGGGAGATGATAACAGAGGTATTATTTTCCCCTCTTTTTTCGTAGTATCTAATAAATCCTTAGTAGCCCACACCCTATCTATCGATATACCTCTTTGTAAGAGATATTTTCTAGCCTTCCAGATATCTTTTAACCGCAAAGAATTCTGGAAAGAAATTCTTAATCTATAATTACTCCCTTTCTTTGGTAGGTGGATCATAGCTTTTATACAAGTAACCGAAACCTCCTTCCTCAACAATTTAGAGAGATGTAAGGCAACCTGAGCAACATTTTCCCAAGAGTGTGAAACACCATTATAATCTTGACCAATACACATTAATATTTCATCATTCCGAACCGTTAACTTTTGATTATTTGGTTCTTTTATATAACTCGTAAATGACCTTTTCATAGGGCTAGATTTCCTTCCCTGATCACAACTTGTTGGAAGAGGGTTATTATTAGACAACTGTGCTATTTCAAGGTTGTCATTATCATTGGTATTCTCTATCAATCTTTTAGTAATAGCTGAGAGTTGGTGACTAACCCATTCCAATGATGATCCTAACTCTTGAATACGGGCAAACAGCACTGCTACTGTTTTTGCTATAAGTCCAGTTTGATAGATAAGGTAATTTTTCGTTGAAGCTCCTTCTCCATCCATAAGAGAACTATTTCCCACCAAGGGAGGTGATGAGCAATCCTTCTTATTTTCACCTCCCTTTTTACACTCATTTAATTGAGGACTTAACATATGAGGGCAGTCTACTCCTGCTACTTGGGACCTGGACCTACTAATTTTAGCTGGTAATTCCTCCGAAGAGGAGACTGAAGAAGGCACCCTCCCTCTTTTCTTATCCATTGGTAGTACTACTGCCGTCCTTTGCCCAACCTATACAATCCAACACTCAACAAGTTGGAAAATGCTACTCACTAAACCCTACTCTATCCAACTCCAGCCCGTCTTACCCCACACACACCCAAAAGCCCCTTACATCACAAAGTCAACTTGTAGATCCTTAGGGTAGCAAGTACATACAAAATTGTTGGAGTCCGCGCTCCTGCTCCTGGACACGCCGAAGGACGCACAAAAGGGCGCGCCCTTGTGCGCGCAGCCCTTCGGCACGCTGCCCCGGCGCATGCCCCGGCACTGCCGTGGATTCACAGGAACTCTTATTCCCTTTCAGGCTCTGGCTCCGCCTCTGCATGACTCCCCAGCTCAGCTGTCAGGTGAGCATCCAATTACAGACTGTTTGTCGGCGACCCTGGCTCCCCGCACCTCGGCGCTGCCGTGGATTCACAGGAACTCTTATTCCCTTTCAGGCTCTGGCTCAGCCTCTGCGTGACTCCCCAGCTCAGCTGTCAGGTGAGTACCCAATTACAGACTGTTTGTTGGCGACCCTGGCTCCCCGCACCTCGGCGCTGCCATGGATTCACAGGAACTCTTATTCCCCTTCAGGATCTGGCTCCGCCTCTGCGTGACTCCCCAGCTCAGCTTTCAGGTGAGTACCCAATTACAGACTGTTTGTCGGCGACCCTGGCTCCCCGCACCTCACCAGCCCATCTTCTGATGGGGACAGGCCATAGGGAGCACATTACACCAGTGCTCCAAGATCTGCACTGGCTGCCTATAGCGTTCTGGGCCCGATTCAAGGTGCTGGTTTTGACCTTTAAAGCCCTACATGGTCTGGGGCCCTCCTATCTGAGAGACCGCCTCACTCCCCGGGCTGTGGGGTGACCTCTGGGGGCTTCTGGGGGCACCTTCTTGGAGGTCTTGGAGAATGCCTTCTTGGAGAATGCCTTCTTGGAGAGAGCATTCTCGGTGGCTGCACCACGACTGTGGAACTCCCTCCGATAGGAAGCTCGCCTGGCTCCCTGCCTGTTGGCCTTTCGTCGGGCCTGTAAGACCTGATTGTTAGGCAGGGCATTGGGGGGAGGGGGGGATAAGTGTGGACTTTTTACAGTGGTTTTTACCTCTTTGTTGTTGTTTTTATTGTTTTAGTAATCCCTCGATGTATTGTTTTTATAAATGGTTTTAAATATTTTGTAAGCCTCCCCGAGCTGCCTTAGGGATGGAGGGAGTGGGATATAAATCTTTGAATGAATAAATAAATAAATAAATATGAAACTCTAATGAAAATTACAAAAACAATCAAAACCGAAAAACAAAATTTTCAAAAACGAGAAATAACATGGGCCCCTTGTGCACACCTCTATTAATGAGACTGGCTCAGGTATTCATGCTAGTTTGCCTGACAAATAACATTATTTTCATGTACGAACATCTTCCAGGAATTAACAATGGCATAGCCAATATACTCTTTCTTCTCAGGCTAGATGGACAGGTTCCACTTCTTAGCCCCTGGAGCCAACTTGACACCTGAGCCAATTCCAGAGGTTCTGTGGATCCTTGGGTAGTGGAACTCTTTGATACAGTCCAGCGATCTTTGGCCCCATGGACCAAAGTGGCTTATGAGTAGGCGTTCCATCAATTCCAGCTATTTAGGGTCCAACACGACTGGCCTTGTGTCACATTTCTGTCACTCTTTTCATAATTAGGAAGAAAGGCTTAGTTTCTCAGTTGCACCAGACATACTGAATTGAACCTTTCTCTCCTAAATATATAAATTGAGTTTTACACTTACTTTGAAGTCCGGCTAACAAAGAAAGTTTTGTAAACGACAATACATTTATAATAAGGGAACATGAGACTTTTGGATTATAAAAATATATGCAAAGTTTACTTAAATATAAATAGAAAACATCAAAGTTACATGATCTTAAGATATTTCTATCTTAAGAAAAAGCTTGTAAAAGCTTAACATTTGCACAATTCATTGGCTCAAAGATATCAAGAAGTTATACATACATACAGTCCAGATTCATCCCTTTGCCATTAAGGTGTTTGAATGAGAAAGAAACCCAATAATATTTAGGATTTCAGTCTGAAAAAAACCAGGCGGTCTCTCTCTTTTAAAGGATGGAATACTAGGGGGAGTTTCTGTCCTTAGGCTGTCGTGCTGACACAAAATACACGTCAGTCAGTAAGAAGATACACTGGATTCTAATTGGCTCTTGTAAAGAGACCAATAAAAGTTTTGACTTTCCTCAAGCTCTGAAATGAAGAGAGGCTTTGTATTTTTTATCAGAGATAATTGTCAGATAACAGAGAGAAAATCCAGACCTTTCAATATTTATCTCAACTATAAATTTAATAAATATGTTGGCTGGAAAGAACTAACAAATCCTCCTTCTTAGTCTGGAAGATATCTTATGAATAGAACTATCTGTCAATTAGACACCTAGAGATAACACTCCAGACTCCTAGGCTATGAGAAAATCTAAACAAAAGCCAAGCCTAGGTAGAAGGGCCTCTTTATGGCCTTAGCTTAGACCAGAGGGAAAGTTTCAGAGATAGCTTGTTTTATGGCTTGATCATTTGGTGGTTTCCCTAGTAACAGCCAAATGTCATTTGGGAAGTTTAGAAAAAACACAAAGGAATGTGCTTTTTATGGGGCCCTATTTAGATCTAGCTAGTCACAGAAGCTGATCTTAGAATTCTATGATGTAAGTTACAATTTAGCTTACATTAAAACAGAAAGTTAACATATAAAGGCTCTAAGTTAATACATTTAAACACAGATAGCCATAATATCTTAGGTTTATAATTGAAAATACATGACACTTGGGCTTCCCTATACCCAAACAGCAAATGTTATAGTTCGGGATTGAGGTTCAGTGTGATGAGGTTGGTGTTGGGCACAGTAGCCAGTGAGTTGGCAGCCCTTAGTAGATTGGCAGGACAGTCACCTTATGAACAAGGGTTTTATCTCTGGATGATGACTGAGAGTTGGTCAGGACAGTGGAGTCAGCAGGTAGACAAGCATACTTCAATCACCTCCCCCCCCCCCCCCCCACTGCTCAGGCTAGTTCGAACACTGGGCAACGTCTGCACGGACAGCGGTGGATCCACTTTTGGAATGGCATTTAAGATTGCATTTTATGGAGCTCTGCAGGTGGCTGAGCTTGTCCCAAACTGTGGAAGGGATTGTTTGGGGGTGTGCTTGCCTCTGCTTGTGGGGCCTAAGGGACCTCAACCTGAACAACACCCACACACCCCATTCCAAGCTGGGCATCTTGGGTTAAATGGGGGTTGGGCTTGCTTGACTTCACGCAAGGGGGTGTGTGTAGAACCTGGGCTGTACTTCAGGGCCTCCTAGCCTTAATGGTTTATGCACCACTGGACTTGGTTTTATTATGGGTAGGGGGTTTGTTCCCCCTTCCCAAAAGTTTTGCATGCTGCAGTTAAATAAAAAAGATTGCAGCATTTTAACCCCAATTATTGTGTTCTTGCTTCCTTCCGTGGTGCAGTGACAATATTCAAATACACCTGCAGGTTCTAGCAGGTCTATCCAATTGTGAAGAATCTTTTTCATTTATCCTACTCGCCCCTTTTCACACTGCTTCCAATAGACCATCCTTCACTCCTAGTTTCTGCAAGTATCATACTTTCTTAAGTATTGTGAGTCAAGGATCCCATTCTTAAGATATTCTGAGCCCCAGTCAGTGAAGACTATAAGCAGAATATTCTATTTGCAAGAGTTATTGTTTTAGTCACATCAAGTTGGCATCATCTAATATGAAGGGTGGAATTCCCACTGTGGTGAACAGAAAATTAGACGCACGTGTCTTCCCTTCTTTTTTAATGGGATATGACACTTAATTATCTGTTGTTTATAATTTTATTAACATGACTACTGAGAACCTTATTTAAATCTACTCTCTCTGGAGTGCGGGAAAAGATTGCATCACTTTAAAAAGTCTTTATTTTTACATGATTCTGAACTTCCTGCTCCTAACCAACATCCTGTCTTTGACAGTGGACAATCTCTTTCTCTTTGGAAAAGTACCTGACAGGTCACAACAGGCAATCTAGTCCCTGTTGTTCCAGTCCCCAACAGTAAGAGGTTATGTCCCCAAAACCTACTTGGCTAATAGCCATTAATGAACCTATCCTCCAAGAACTTATCAATCCCTTTTTAAAACTAGTAGCTACATTACTGACCTTGACCACTTTCTCCGGCAGCAAATTGCTCAAGTTAATTGTGCACTAAGTGAAAAAATACTTTCTCTTATTTGTTTTAAATCTGCTGTCAGTTAATTTCCTGGAGCATCTTCTTGTTCTAGTATGTTAGGGAGGGTAAATAACTATTCCCTATTAACGTGCTCCACTCCACTCATGATATTATAAACTTCTATTATATCCCCTCTCAATCATCTCCACCCCCACCCCCCGTGTTTCTTTTGGACATGTTGAAAGCAAAGAGTCATTGGAATTTCATGGCGCAACCTGGTCACACTGGATTGTTTCGTCCCATTACTTTCTATTCAGTGGCTTAGTTTCTGACTGCCTTGATGGTTTTATATATAGGCAAGCATTCTTTTGCAAGTGGACCTTTCTTTTTTTTCAAAATGATTGACATAAAGATGGACAATTCATGATTTTTTAGTCATTATGCTTCCCAGTTGGTAACAGACTCATCACCTCCCTACTGTGCACATTCTCTTTTACACTGGATGAAAGTCAAGAGCTTAAAAACTCAAACAAATATTTTGAATATTTAATTGACCTCTGAAGAGTTACTGTGTAATGGAGAAAAAATGTCAGCAGAATTTAACAAATGAGGCAATACAAAAACAGCTACAATAATCTCAAACTGCTAAGGTAAACTGCTTTCAGTCAAATTCTACTGTAGCAGTTCTAATAGGAGTTAATTAAAATTCAAGAGGAGACGTTTGGCAGAGGATGGGTCAGTCACCTTTTTCTTTCATGTTTCAGTAAGGATTAAGCTTCAAGCACTTCCTTTCCCACTTACCATGTTTTATCATCTACTTCAGGTTCCACATTCAACTTTCCACTCATAGGCCCAAGGGCCAAATGTGACACACAGCTAATTTTATTTGGCTCCTTTCTACTGCCTGAATCTGGCCCCTAGATCCCAATCCTACTGTCTAGCACTTAAAGGGTGAGCTCAGAGTAAGGGAGCAGAGATGGCAGCATTCACACAAGGTGAGAAGACAGATCTATTATTTGGATCCTAAGTGCACCCCAAGTACTCATACCCAAGTTTCTATGCAGCCCTCAGAGCTTGTACTGTTTTCAAAGTAGCCGTTGTGAGGAAAAAGGTTCACCACCTCAGTTTAGGATTTCACTATTGCACAGTTTCACTCTAATCAACTTTGCTGTTGTCAAGTTTCACTAAGGGTATTTTCAGACGTGACGGGGCTCAATTCGCCCCACCACGGAAACACCCTACTGATTCCCCGCCGGGGCCAACACGTAACAGCCAACAGATGTGTTGGCCACTCCTGGCGGGGAATCTGGGGATGGGGGGTGGGGCCCAACATGTGGCCGCACAGCCCCACCCCCCCCACGCTCCCCCAGAAGCCCACCCTCCCGGTTACGGGTGGCTGCTGCGCCCGCCCACCCCCAGGAAATTGACCACGGCCCGGAATCAGCGGCAAACACGTCCACTGATTCTGGGCTGTGGTCAGCGGCCAAACGTGACATTGACACGCTCATCCACGGGGAATTCCCTGTGGTTTATCATGTCAACATCACGTCTGTAGAGTGTTATGCTGGGTGGTCACCCCAGTGAATCACGGGGGGTGGGAATCACATTCAACACGCAAATGGAGATGGTCCGGGCAGGACCTCCTTTTGCATGTTGAATGTGATTCCCCCCCCCCCCCGTGATTCACAGGGGTGAACATCTGGCGGGGAGCTTCCGTTCCCCCCAGCAGACATTATGGGATCACGTTCACCATGTGGGGATTCACCATGGTTGAATCTCGTAACGTCTGAAAATACCCTAAATTTATAGAGGAAGTTAATTGTCTTTTCTTACTAAGTTTCTTGGTTATCACATTACAAAAGTACAGTCAGAAATGGTCCTTTTCTTCCAATACTGAACAAGAAAGTAAACAAAAGGGTCATGCTTTGTCTCTCCCTCTGCTTCACTATGAAGTTTTGGCTGGAACCTACCTCAGCCCCCTCCTCCTTTCTGTTGCAGATTTAAAGGAACAATGCAATATCCTTACCTATTAAATCCACAGTTAAATCCAATCAAACATTAAAATTAAGAGTTGCCTACTATATTATGATTCCCTCTGCCCTGCTTTATGTAATGGACCCGAGTCATCTCTGTGGGGATGCCATTAACGGAAACAGACGAATCTGGCACAATTACACTTGGCCACCTGCTGCAAAATGGCACACCCCGCTGAGAAATAGCACTACCATTAGCAAGTGTGGGGTTAAAGAAACAGTGACAGTTGTTTCTAAAAACTCTTTCAAAATGTACATTTAAAAAGTCAATAAAATTGGATTCAAAGTTTGTTTTCTTTAGAGGAATGTTAACTTCTAACCTTGAACAGACTTTCATGGGCATGGAGGTCAGGACAGAAGGAGATTGAAGAGAAGAACTAGAACAGAGAGAGGGCAACCAAGGGGGGTGGGTGCTAAAGCAGGGTAGCAACAAGGTAAGGGAAAATCTCTCAGCCATTCTCCAAAACCAAGGAGACTAATACTCAGCATGAGAGCTGGGGAATCCAGCCTAAAAGAGCTTATGGCTCATCATTGAGGTCAAGGAACGGGAGCGAGGAACCAGAGCTCAGAATCAGGGAGCCAGGGATCAGAGAGCAGGGAACCAGAGCTGGGGAACCAGAGAGCAAGGAAACTGGGAAGGACACAAGGTTTGAAGGCTAGGGGAACATTGAGACTAGGGAAGAGAACCACACCACAAATAAAGGCAGACAACATGGAAAAGAGAGCAGTTGTTCCACCCAACCTCCTGTGGCTGCCAGAAGTCTTAAGTATTGGCTGGTAGCCAATCAGGAAGTTGGGAGGCAGGACTAAAGTAACAGGACACAGCTGGGGAAGGGTGTTCCACGGCAAGGAGCAGGAGACACAGGAGGAAACATGGGGAGGAGGAAAGTAGGCTGAGGTCAGACCTGAGGGATGGTACCAGCAACTGAAGCAGCACACCAAACCCCCAGGGACAGAGGTTCAAGTCCCTGAGCCTGACACAGACTTATGTGCCTCTCACTATAAACCTGTTGAGGTAAGGACTCAAAGTAGGAACAATTTCATGGGAAAGGGGGCAATATACATTTGGGCCTACCACAGAGTGAAAACAGATGAGACTGTGATCCATGTTGGCTCACTAGGGACTCTATTCCCACACTCCAGACCATGCCACGGACCCCGGGACCACCTACCGGCAAACCCCACACTCTCCCAGGATGCGTTGCCAGAAAGTCCCAGCGCCGACACCGCTGCAGGCGCAGGGGGCGGGGCCCGTGCCTGCGAAACGCTCCCTACGTCTCCTGGCACGTAAGCTGGGTGGAGCTTTCAATACAAATGCTGGCGCCACAGAGCTAGCGGCGCCGGTGATCTGAAACTGGACCCTGGTGCGAACGTAGAGTGAATCCTGACATTTATCTCAAGACAGTGTCCCCTTCCCTTCTTCCTCTCCACCTGCGTAGCTGTGGAAGCAGAAACCAAGCGTGACTGTGGTGAGTGTTCCCTGTTGTCCCTGTCGAGTGTCTGAGTAAGTGAGTGCTGGGTGAGTGGAGCAGTGTGGGGCCCTCCCCCTTCCCCCTCATGGATCCCCTACCCATGGAGCGCAAGAGAGTGTTTTCCCCCCTACCTTCCCTGGGACCTTGCCCCCTCCTTCCTCACATCACCCCGGCACTACCCTCTCCCCCCTGTGTGTGCACGTCAGAGGCAAGAGTGGTTGAACGGTGGGCAGGGTGCCCCAGTACTCGTTCCTCAGAGCCCAATGATGATAGGGCCCTGATCCTTGTGTAGGATCGTATGGCCAAACACTATCCTGACGGGCATATAATACACCTCCCTTGTGCCGAGGCATCGGGGACGGGGACGCCCGTGTCGCACGCCACTCGTCGCGAGTGCCCAGCTCTCTCCCGCTCTGTACCCTTACCAACCCCTCTGCCCCCCTTCCCACTGACACACACTGCCAGATGTTGGGCTGGGACTGCACTGGGGCAGGTAGGCACCTGGGCCCAGGATGTGTCCTCCAGAAGTTCCTGGGCAACCATTTGGAACAAGGACCACCCATGCAGGCCCAATGCATCTGTTTTGGCCCACCATCCCCGCTGCAGGGCAGGGACTGCCATGGCCATGCCCTATGGCTGGTTGCCCTGACTGCTTGTCATGGTGGTCAGGGCAAAGGGATTGGGGCAGTACCACCTGCCAACTTGTTGTTTTCACCCACCCTACCTGGGGTGGAGGTGGGAGGATGACTCTCTGACTGCCGAGGGTCACACAAACATCTGTGCCATGCCACCTGCCAACTCAGGGAGTGGTAGCCATACTTTTCTAACCAGGGATGGGACAAGGAGCTGCCATGCTGCCTGCATGTCTGTTCTTATCCGTAATCAAAACACAAATATCTGTTTCCTCTAGATTTAAAAATGGAGGCAGAAATTGTTTATATTACATGAGCAACAATACATTTCAGTAAAAAAAAAAAAAACAACCTCAAGGAGTAGCTCTCAAGTGTTGTCACAGCTAACACTGTGAGAGACATTCATGACTAACAGTACCTTTCTGAAGACTTTCTTCTATGGGTATAATAGGCACTTGCAAGCTCCACCCAATGAGCAGTCATGTTGCATTTTGAACAAGCTGTAAGCCACTGAGCACCCATACAGAAAGACCATTCTAAGCACATACATTCTAAGCACCCCATTAAAAATCAATGAAACTTACTCATGATTAAGTATGCTTAGGCTTGCCACCAGAGAATATTACAAATCCCTATGAGCATAAGAGTATGTACTGCTGCTTAATGTTAAGCACTTTCCTAGCAGCTCACATCCAAGAATCTCAAAGTCCTTTGCAAATATTAATGGAATAGGTGTCACAACAGTCCTTAGCGAACATGTGGAAAGTGAAAATTATTACTATTAGAAGGGTTAATGAGCATGGAGACTTGTATTGCCTGTAAAAGTTAACATACTTAGAAACAGGGTAGTGATTCAAAGCTTGAAATCCACACAATTTACAAATAAAAGTCTCTCCGTTTTTTAAATATGGGGGACTCAGTCCTGATTTCTTCACACAGGGCTAAGTTGTCTTTCTCCATTATTCTCCTGCTTGGCTGAGTAAAGGATCTACCTCAACTAGTGCAAAATGCGGCGGCCCGTCTCCTTACGGGTCGCCGTGAGCACATTACACCGGTGCTCCGGGCTTTGCACTGACTGCCTATAGTCTTCTGGGCCACATTCAAGGTGTTGGTGTTAACCTATAAAGCCTTGTACAGTCTTGACCTGACTTACCTACAGGATTGCCTCACTCTCTGTGCTCTGGAATGACCCCTGTGGTTGGACGGGAGCACCCTCCTTGAGGTCCCCCGTGTGGCCCGCATTTGGCGGGGGAGACGGGGTTTAGTGCGGGGGGTTGTGTGTCAGAGGGGGGGGAAGTGATTTATTTATTTATTTATTTATTTATTTCCCCTTCTCTTTCATTGTGATGTTTTGAGTTTGTTGTTTTATTGTTTTTATGTGTGTAAGCTGCCCCGAGCTGCCTGGAGCAGGAGGGGCGGGGTAACAAAATTTGTTAAAATAAAATAAAATAAATAAATAAATAAATAGATTACTTACCCATCCTATTCAGATAGCTTTCTGGCTTCCTCCCCTGTGGACAAGTGTACTGCACGCTTGGTGTACTGTTGGCTCAGGCTCTAAGACTGCATTCCCATGTGCGGCAGCGGTGGCAGAAGAGGGAGGGGTGAGGGAAGACATGGCAGCACGGAGGACCCGGCTGACAGGAAAATAGCCGGTGCGAATGGGAATCTGCTGTGGCTTCTCTTGCACATGTCAGAGCACAAAATCCTTAGCAAGCATGGAGGGGGATACACTGAACTCTGCCAAGGCCTGTGGCAAAATACTTTCACCTGGAAGCAAAAGAGAGAGAAGTAAGGAGGAATAATTAATCCAGGTCTCAGCAACTTCCTGGGTTTCCTCCAAGGGCAGAGAAGTTAATTCACTTCTGTCTACTACTCACAGCCTTGTCTCCAACCTTAACTTAGCCTTCATATTTTACTACGAATGAGTAACCCTGAAAGCCCCTACTAGCCTCACAAAGTACAATATTCACCACCTTACAGAACTGGTTTCATTTCATCCGAGTAGGATGTGCTGTGCAGCTTGTGATAGAAACACTACATTACTTATATGGCAGCAGTGGTGCCAGAAAAGTTTGTGGGATGGGTATTTTCTCCTGCCCCTTGAATCCTTCCTGAGGTTCCTGTCCCCAGAATCCCTGTTCTCTGGCCCCAAGAAGTCCTGCCCTCCTCTCCACAGTGCCAGTAACCACAGCTGTGAGTAACATGTGCTGCTCATGCATAGTGCCCAGAGCAAAGAGAGCAGCCCGGGCTGCCCAGAGACACAGTTACTGGCTGCAGCTGTTGCTCCATCTCTTTGTGCTGCTCTTGTTCCCTAAAGGCATGACCACCTCTGGCTCTGGTACACTTGTATGCTATAGACATACACAACATTTCCTTTGACTTTGGTTTAAAATTGAATTGAATGTACTATAGTAATTATAACAATTACACAATAGCTTTCCCTTACATTTCACATAATGGCAAATTTGTATCTGGTCTAGACATAAGGGCACATAGAAAGTCCTATATTTACAGAACTCCGACTTTAAACAAATAAATAAATGAAAAAAACCACAAAAAACCTCTACGTGAATGCTATAAACGAAGAACATTCACCATTTAATTTTCTTACATACTTTCTATGCACAAGTTTGAACACTTATCCCTAAATGCCCCTGGCCCTTTCCACACAGACACGCTAACAATGATAAACTGGGTGTTACATTTTATTATACATGTTGCAGGCCTGCAGGTGTACTCCATGGGTGCCCTGCAACATGTATAATAAAATATAACACCCAGTTTATCATTGTTAGAGTGTCTGTATGAAAAGGGGTTCTGTCTAACAAGGGAATGGTCAGATTTTCCTATAGAAGTGAGAACAAGTGGTTTAAGCTGTAAAGATGGCTTACCTCAATGAATGTATAGCCATTGAGCCCTAATATATAACTTGCATTGTCAGAGGCCAAAATCTTTATTTCTCTAGCTAGAGAATACTCTCCAGCTTCCCGACAACTTTTCAATTTTCTTAAAAGTGATACAAAATGTATTGAAGACTGCTTCTATACACTCAGCTGATAGAAATTTCATTCTGGAGAGATGAATAGAAACTTCTGAAGGAGAGGCTCGGAATTTAAATTATTTATGTGGATTATCGCAAACACCATCTTAAATTTATACTGCATTGCATTCTGCCTGAAGCCCGTTGCGTTAGAATGGAATGGAAAGTGACCTGCTTTCGGTACCATCCCTGTGCAATCTGTAAGGTTTCCTGATCTAGATATTTCTTAAAATGTGCATAATGTAAAGGCTATAGGCAGCATAGTGTATTTTGTTCTTTAAGTAGAGACTGAAAGTGACATGTGAGGTGAAATGGGATTTACAGTCCCCTGTCTTTATGTGATTTAAACTCATAGACCCGAGCATATTCTGCATCCAAGCTGCATTCAGGACACTTTTAACATGGACACTAGTACAAATTTATGTAATCAAATCAACCACCAAAGTAGATTTTTTTCTAATTTGAGGTGATTTTTTTGTATACCACCCACCCATCCTCCCCTACACAAAAGGGAAGCACACAGTTTTGGTCATGAATATAACTCAGAAGAGGAAAATAAGCATTTGTTTACAACTCTGGGCCTATGAGGTCTCCCTAAGCCTCCTGGTCTTTGAGAATGTGAAAACTGACACAGACTCAGAATGGTAGAGTTGCAAATGCAAACCAAGCACATCAGTAATGGCAGTCTCGTAAAATGGGATACTGCACTGCAAAATGGCTCTGCTTTGGAGATTGAGAAATGAATTATTAATATGCCACATGAAACTCATGACAAATCTTCTCTGCCTACACATATTGGAAAATGTAATTTCTTTTCCCCCTGTTCAGTTTGGCTCAGAACTTGAAACCTACTCTGTTACCTGGTAATTAGTAAAAACAAGACTAAGGCCAGTATTGGCCTCGTCAAAGAATCACCAATTGATCCCCCGCCGGGATCAAAACAGCATGGCCAAGAGACATGCTGGCTGATCCCGAAGGGGAATCAGGGGAAGGGGTGGGGCTGTGTGGCTCAACGTGCAGCCGCACAGCCCCACCCCCCATGCTCCCTCGGCCGCCTGCCCCCTGGGAGACGGGCGGGCACCACGGCCAATGCAGGCGCAGTGCTCGCCCGCCCCCCGGGGCATTGACCACAGCCCAGAATCAGTGGCGGGCATGACTGCTGATTTCAGGCCGTGGTCAGGGGACAGGCGTGATGATCCCGTGAATCAAGGGGGGGAATCTCATTGACCATGCAAATGGACATGGTCCTGGCAGGAGGGCCATTTTCATGTTCAAAAAGATTCCTGGCCGTGATTCACGGGGGTGAACATCTGGCGGGAATCACCTGTCGGGCCAACAGGTGTTATGGTCCTTTGCTCACCATGTGGGTATTCACTGTGGTTGAGCGTGGGATCGTAAAGTCTAAAATTACCCGAAGTCTTTGTAGTGATCAGGGATTGTGAAGGAGCATATCCCTACTCCCATGCTAGCTATAGGTTATTGCTGTGTATTTACTATGCCCACCGTTGGCACTACCATTATAGGCAGCGCAGTACAAGGGGGTGGCTCCCCCTCATCCAGCCACCAAGCTCTGCAGTTGGATCAGAGTGGGGGAGGGAAGACACTTCCTTGAACTTTCTGCCTTTGGCGGACTCTATTTCTCCTGCGCGCCACTCCTGACCCCGTCATGGGACTTTGTTCTGGTGGATGGATTGGGTGGAGTGGCGAGGATGCGTAAGGTGGAAAATTCCAGGGGGAAGCTCTTTCCCCCACCTTGATTCAGCTGCCACTAAGTTTCTTGGTAGGAGAAGGGGTGGCAACTGCCTGGGTCTGCCTAGGGCAGAAAAAATCCTTGTATGGCTCTTGACTAGGACCTAGTTAGGGATGTTGCTGTCATATGTACAGCTGCACCACAGCCCACAAGACTGGAGTGGAGACTGTATATACCACTATGCCAGACACCCGTGGCTAGTGCAGCATGCAGCAGGCCCCTTTCATCTTCACAACCGGGACCCATTCCAACCTAGTTATGCCCATGACTACAGTCCTATGCACATTCACCTTGGTGTCTAAGTGTGAGAAGTCTCATTTAAATCAAATGAGTTTACTCACAGTGTATCACATTAATGAGTCTAGATTTCCACATCATGGAGCTGCTCATTAACGATTTTTCAGCTGTAGGATGGTATTAAGTTTGGTGCCACACACACCCTGTATTAGGGATTTCACAAGTGTCCACAATAATCAGTTAGGGGCCCAACAGAATGTATGCATTGGATCAGCATATTAAGAATTAGCTAATATGGAAGCATCTTCATTTTGCATAAGCATCTATATACCAGCAGAACCTTCATATATTACGTTCTTTAAACCAAGGGTGGGGAACCTGTTCTGTCTCAGGGGCCACTTTTAAAATTAGTACAAGCTCTGAAGGACACATAAGAAAAGGAGGACCAGGATCATGGATTTGTACCTTGGATCTGTCGCCTTGTCCATGCCCTCATCTCTGCTTCCTTAACTTGAGCTCAGTTTTTCAGTGGTTGAAAGTAGAAAACGGATCCGGGGACAGATCCAGGAACTGAAAAGTGGTCGGAGAAGGCGGGGTATAAGAATTTTAAATAAATAAATAAAAGGGGCCACATAAAAACTTGTGGTGGGCTGCATTTGACCCCCAGGCCTGAGTTTCCCCACCCCTGCTTTAAACAGTACTCACCCACATGTTGGAAAAGCACAGTCAGTGCTGCCACCCCTCATCATCATATACAATTACTGCTTTCCTCCTCTAGCCCTTCTATGCCTCCTTATCAAGCTGCTGTTATCTCTCTAAGTCCACACTCCCTCAGAACCCATCAGGCCATTGTTATCCATGTGGATTGTGGTGCCTGGAGTGTGTCAGGAGAGAGTGTGCCATAGCAGGATTCCTGGAGACCTGCTGCCCGTAGTTTTTGACAGCCTGTAAAGCAAGGGATATACGGGGAGTTTGGGAGTGCGAGGCTACAGCTGTGAATGGTGCTGACGAAGGGGGCATGTCTTCAACGGTGAATGATGTGCCGGGGCTATATCTCACCACCAGAGCCTCCAGCAGCACGTGCCTGGAGTGTGTCATGAGCGAGAGTGCTGTGGCGGGACTCCCGAAGACCTGCTGCCCGTAGTTGTTGACAGCCTGTAAAGCAAGGGATATACAAGGATTTTGGGAGTGCAAGGCTACAGCTGCGAATGGTGCTGACGAAGGGGGCGTGTCTGCAATGGTGAATGACATGCCAGGGCTATATCTCACCACCAGAGCCTCCGGAAGTACCGAGGTGCATGCCGGGGGTCGCACGCCTAAGGGCTGAGCATGTAGGGGCATGCCCGTGTGCGCGTGGCCTTAGGTGCAGGCTGTGGTGGGGTGTGGTTGTTTAGCCCAAGACTCTGGTTGGGTTTTGTCCAGCCCGTGGCCAATCTCGTGAGCCATTCGACAGCATGGCAGCTCAGGACATACGAAGAGTTTCCAAGAGGGTTCAATCACCTGACCTCTCTCCCTCGGTAAGCTGTCCGACTCAGAAGGTGCTCTGTTTTGAGGATCGGAGTGCTGTGGGGGGGAGAGGATTTTCTGCCTCCTGGTATAACGGTCCCGTCAGTTCAGCAAAGCGGGCTCGAGCTGGTGCCCTATCTCTGAGAACTCGACTAAGACTCAGCCACCTCTCTCAGAGGCGAGTGATCGCTTCCATGCTCCCATGAGGAGTATTGACTCGGACCCTTCACAGCAGGAGCATAGTAGTGACTCTCCGCTTAATCTTTAATGTCATCTAATTGCTAAAACAATTGCTATGCTCTTTAAGAGTATCTCTACTATGGAAAATTCGTTGCTCTGGGTCAGGGGACAAATGACGGAGGTTCTTGCTAAATTAGATCAGTTGCAAGGTAGAGTTAGGGTGGATTCTTTTGGCCTGGAGCAAGGAGATTCTGGGAAAGTTCTGGGAGCCCCCCTCTTGCCACAGGTTTCTAGTCACTCAATGGTATTGAATGGTAAATGTGAACAAGCTTCGGTAAATGATTTATATAATGATTGTGCAATTTGAATAAAGGATAGGTCAAGCCGTAATAGGTCAAGATTTGTTTGGGATACAGTGTCAGACATTGCAGATAACTTGTCTGGTCTATTAAGGTCAGTAGTTAGACCCTCAGATATTGTCAAAGTGGCTTATCTATCTCAGAGGAGGGATAAGTTCTGCCTTAGAATTTATTTTACTAGGACCCAGGTGGTGAAAGATTTATTCTGTGCAAGAAAGCACCTGCTATCACGGTGGGTTTCAACTGATAGAGTTCTTTCGGCCGACAAAAGGGGTCCACAAAATAGAACTTTTACCCGTAAAGCTTTTTCTATGCTGTCTTCACCTAATTCTTACCATATTGGGTTGCACAGAGTTTCTGAGCTTGCTCTTAGTCAATCCAAGAATACTGGAAGTAGTCAGAAACTCTTCGGGAATGTGCTGCAGAAGGTCACGATGCAGTTAGCACAGACGTCTAATGATGAATTGATCGAGAAGTCTCTCCTGGTGGAGGACGTGTTGGATGATATGGAGTCTCTTCCTAGTAAGCATGGAAATGAGAAGGAAGGTACACTCAAAACTGTTCAGGAATGCACAATAGGTGGGGATGTGTCAAGGTATGGTACAGTGGTAGATTCTATCCATGTCTTTCTGAGTAATATCAATACGGGGGATTGTGAGAACTTTTGTGCGGAGGTGTTTGGAAGCCTTCCTGCCTTAAAGCAGGAATTACTAATTCAGAAATTAGAAGCTGTATGTTCTAATTTCCCTTGTGGGGTAATGAGTTCTATTATATATAAGGGCCATGCTAGAGAAGGTAATGGTCACCCTCAAGAGTTGGGGTCTGAGGTCCATATGGGAGTAAGGTCTTTCCCACATGTTGGATTAGATGTGGGTATTATATCTGTGGATGGGAAAGTATTGGAGGATTTGGGGTCAGAAATTGAACACACACACACACACACACACACACACACACACACACACCCTTAGCAGAGATTGCGGAATAAGGAATCAAGTTGATTCTTGGGTATAAAATGGGATAGTAAATTTACAGGACAAAGCCAATATAGATACAAGTCCATCCCTGGTTGACATGGCAGAAACTGAGGCTTCAGCTGCAGCCTTTGTTGGTGATCATGCCCAACGTTTCCCGGGGGAGACAATTTCCCTGCAGGGCAGGTATTCAAGACAATGACATGAGGGTAGAGCCCAGCAGGATATTGAGCTTTCATTGCTTCCATCTAGCAACTTTCATGGGCATTATTTTGATTGTAGCGACCTCCTGGTTGTATCTATATCAGGGAGGGATGTACAGATGTTTCAGTTGATAGAGTCCTGTTGGGTTCCTATGAATACAAATTGTTGTATTACCCATAAGGAGGAGGGGATATCTGTATTGTCCTGGAATGTTACAGGTTGCTTGGCCAAAGTAAATGACCTTGAATGGCTAGATTTCCTGAGTAAGTTTGATTTGATATTTTTGCAGGAAACCTGGCTTAACAGTGGGGAATTCACTTCAATTCCTGGTTTTTATTGTCATTGGCAGTCAGCCACTAAAAGGGCCATAAAAGGACATGCGTGGGGGCTTGGCGATTTTGATCACGGAGCATTACCCCGATGGTAGCAATGTACCAAGTATTAATCAAGAGACCCAATTCATGAAGTGGGAATTTAGTAAGGAAGTTTGCTTTGTTCTTATCTCTTTAGCAAAGGATATAAATTCCCTCCCCCGGTTGGCTGCTTTGGGGAAGTGGCTGAACCCGAGGAACTCAGAAGAGGCAAGAGGGGTGGCAAAATTTGGTTTACTGGCGATGTCCATTCACAGCAAATTGCTGATTCCGAAATAGTGGCTTATCTGGTAGTATTATGCTTTGGTCATTTATAGGATGGTTCCAGGACCTTTAGCTGGCAATGGAGCTCTGTGTGGTTATGAAAGTATATTTTATGCTGGTTATTTTAGGCTTTTTGTATCTGTATTTTATTTAATTAAAGGACAAATTGTAATGACCTTTTGGTCACACAATAAATAAATAAGCATAAAAAACAAGCTTTGTTCTTATCAATGTTTACATACCTCCTGTACAGTTGAAATTTTTCCAACCTGATATTTGGGATAGGTTAGAGCTGGTTTATGAATCTATGATGGAAGGATCCCCAAAGGCTATCCCTCTTCTTGTGGGTGATTGGAATGCCAGAATTGGGGGTGGGGTTGATGGTTCTGTAGTGGGAGGTTTGGGTTTGATGGAAACACTTCTTCCGAGGTGGTCTAAGGATCTTCTCATCAATGATCATGGGAAGCAACTGTTGAAATTTGTGGAATCCTATGATCTGGTGGTATTGAATGGAAGAAGAGATGCTGGCTCCGAGGGAGATTTCACTTATGTCACTATATTTGGGTGCAGTGGTGGATTATATGCTTCTTGAGGCTCCGAGTCAAGTTTTCAGGTGCCGCAGCAAGTGGGGAAGTGATCTGGCAATTGAAATATTTTCAACTTTGCATGAGAAGCATCTACAGTCCCTGCATCTGAAGGTGCTGGCAGATTGTCAGGAAGATGTGGTACAATGTACCAAAATCTATAATGACATTATATCATACCTTGGCGATCATGGGCTCTCTAGAGTTCCTCGTTTAAATCAGAAATCATCCTCAGACTGGTTTGATCAAGAAGAGGTCAAGAATAGGCTTGCAAAAGCCAGATGCCGCTGGGTGAGTTCTTATTTATTGACCCATAAGCTTGAATATCTGGCTGAGAGGAAAGTATATAAGATCCTATTAAAGGAGAAGAAAGGCCATCATAAGTTTCTCTTATGGTCAAAGCTCAAACTGGTGGCAGATACAAACAATTCTAGCCAATTTTGGTCTATAATCAACTCTGGCATGAGGATGGTTTCTAGAAATACTGTAGCGCAAATTCCTCAGGATAGTTGGTTGTCTTTTTTTGAGGATTTGTACAAAGCTGGGAGGATCTGCCCAGATGGTTTATCGGTTGACTCAATTCCTGAGGGGTCATGCAAGCAAGGGGAGGGGAACTTTCAAGAAACAGTTTCAGAGGATAAACTTTTGGTATATATAGACTCGTTGCATAAAGGTAAAGTCCCAGGAGGAGACTGGATTATTTCAGCAGTGCTTCAGTTATGCCCCCAGTGGTGGGCTTCTTGGTTAGCCAAGCACTTTACATTGATAAATAAAATGAGATTAGTGCCATAAGAGTGGGGAGAGTCTATTATCCTCCCCTTGTTTAAGAAGGGTGATGTGCGGAACCCTGGTTCATACTGGCCTATAGGCATGGGCGAACAGATCGCGGTTCGTGTTCGGCCGTTCGGTTCGGCCGCGATCAGTTCGTGTGTTCGCGTTCGGCCGTTCGGTTCGGCCGCGTTCGGTTCGTGTGTTCGTGTTCGG
>QEPC01000181.1:112117-122418 GCA_003113815.1 Sphenodon punctatus | reverse complement strand
AGTCAGGGGAGGAGGAGGAGAAGACTGAGGGGAGAAGACAGGAGAGACAGGAGGCAAAGTCCAGGGGGTTAATGACCTGCAGGTCACGGAAGGGGCGTGGAGACGGGGAAGAGGAGGGTGGACAGTGGGAGACATTGAAAGAAGCAAGAAAGTGGTCAGAGATGGGATGTCCTCATCCCTCCTCTCTCGAATGAGAGATAAGAGACAGAGCAGTTCCTAGAGAAGACGAGGTCAAGAGAATGGCCGTTAGCATGGGTGGAGGAGTTGGTCCAAAAGTGGAGGTTGAAGGAGGAGGCTAGTGAGAGGAAGTGAGAGATGGAGGGCTGGGAAGGGACATGAACATGAATGTTGAAGTCACCGAGGATGAGAGTGGGGGTATCCTCAGAGAAGAAAGTGAGCCAGGACTCAAATTCAGAGAGAAAGGAAGAGAGAGAGCCAGGGGGACAGTAGATGACAGTGACATGGAGATGGAGGGGGAAGTAGAGGCGCACAGAGTGAGCCTCAAAGGAAGGGAAGGAGAGAGAGAGGGGAGGAGAAAGCCGTTGGAATTGACAGGAGTTAGTGAGGAGGAGGCCCACGCCACCATCCTGGCCTTTGGGGTGTGACTGGTGAGAAAAGGAGAGACCCCTGAAGGAGAGGGTAGCAGGGGTGACAGAGTCGGAGGGGGAGATCCAAGTTTCTGTAAGGGCAAGGAGCTGGAGGGAGTGGGAGAGGAAGAGATCATGAATGTAGGGGACTTTATTGGCAGAGGAGCAACAGTTCCAAAGGAAGCAGAAGAATGGGAGCTGATCAGGGGGAAGGCAGGGAATTGGGAGAAGGGGGGCGGCGGGGCAGGCGAGAGATAGGGAGGGTGGGGGAGGAGCAGGTTGGGAAGGTAGCCAAGGGGGGAAGGTAGCTAACTTAGGTGTCAATACACAGGAAAAAGACCTTGGAGTCGTTGTGGATAGATAATTTATTTCATCAGCTCAGTGTGCAGCAATGGTCAAAAAGGCTAACCACATGTTAGGGATAATTAAGAAAAGGATAGATAACAAAATGGAAAATATCATAACAGCACTATATAAATCTATGGTACGACCACAGCTGGAGTACTGTGTCCACTTCTGGTTGACCCGTCTCAAAAAAGACATAGCAGAACTAGAAAAGGTGTAGAGAAGGCCAACAAAAATGATCCAAGGCATAGAGTGGCTTCCGTATGAGGAAAGGCTTGAAAGGTTTGGGCTCTTAAGCTTGAGGAGATGACTGAGAGGGGACATGATAGAAGTTTAAAAGATCATGAAAGTGTGGAACAGGTAAATAGGGAGCAACTATTTCCCCTTTCTAAAAACAATAAAACCAGGGGTCACTCCATGAAGTTAGCAACAGCCGGGATCAGATTTAAAGCGAATAAAAGGAAAGACTTCTTCACCCAACATACAATAAAACTGTGGAACTCATTGCTGGAGGGAGTTGTATAGGTCAGCAGTGTAGATGGCTTCAAAAAGGGATTGACTGAATTTTTGAAACCCATGTCCATTAAAGTCTACTACAGGGGTCAGTCAAGGATACAAGACCCATGACTGTCAGATGCTGGGGGGAAATGGCAGGAAATGTAGTCTGCTGCGTACTCCCCTGAAACAATCAAGGCTGGCCACTTTTAGAGACAGAATGCTGGGCTGGATGGACCATTGTGCATCGCACAGAGCTGCCTGTGGCAGGATGGGCAGGTTAAAAATGTTTTAAATAAATAAAATAAATTGGTCTGACCCAGAAAATGACACCTCTTTTGGTATCCGGCCAGATACCAGATAGTAGTGACTACTTGGTTCACCTCTAGTAAGAACCTAGAGTCCCTGGAGGAGGCAGCCAGCTCTGCAGTACCACCATTGTGTCTGCTCCAGCTCATTAGGCCCTGCTTCAGCACCTTGGTAATGGGACGTCTCATCCACCAGGCCCTGACTGGCTCATAGATGGATAAAAGTCATATGATAGGAAGAGGAAGCCAGACAGATCAACACTTAGGCTTGTTGGTGCCTCAAGGTTCCATCTAGCCTTTTATCCAGCCTAGTCCTTAGCATGTCCAGTTCTCTCTTCCTCAGCCCTGTTTCCCTTTACAGCCCTTCCTGCCTGTATTGAACTGACTCCTCTGGCTTTTTTGTGGACCCTGCTCTCTGGATCGTTCTTTGGCTTATTACTGATTCAGCTTGCCTCTCCAATTCTGATCTTTTGTTTGTTCGTCCGAGGACAATTCTGTGTGTACCTGCCCCCAGCCCTTTTTGGACCTAATTTCCCCAGCCCTAATCATGCAGTGTTTCCACCCCTGATCTGGATCTTGTTGCCACTTGGCCTAGACAATGCTTGGTGCCCAAACGGCTGACAATTCTCAGTCTCCTTTACAGAAATGAATGAGGCTCATTCTCAGACTCATCCAAGCTTCTTTGATTTCATTACAGGCTGCAGTGAACTCATAATCCTCCTGGCTTTGTGATGTCACAATCTGTTGTCATGAGACCATTTCATGATGTCACAAATAGAGCACTGTGTCTCCATTATGAAGGAATTAGAAAGAAGGGGATTGTGGGTCAGGGATGTGGTGCATTCACAGAGCTTCTATGGGCATCCTAGCACGGGAACAACATTGGCCGTTTTTACACGAACCTGTCTGGGGTGGCAGGTCCACGTGCACTATTGTGCACTTCTGGTGAGGGGGGGGCTTCAGATGGTGGGGGATGGTTGTGCGGTTGGTGTGCGCCCGCACCCACACACCGCCCATTCATGCCCCCACATGGGGCAATGGGAAAAAACTTGGATTGCTCCATACAGGGGCATGGGTGGGCAGTGCGTGGTTTGCAGGAGCGCGCCTCCACCCACGACACCTTCAGATGGGCACCCGGGTCTGTGGGGGATGGGTGGACATAGGTGGGTGCGTCCCATCTGAAAAAGGGCGAAGGCATCTTGGCAGAGCTCTGGTGGGCAGTCTCAGCTCTGAGATGGCAGGAATGTATCCAAAAGGGAGCAAGGTGCTGGGACATGCTGAGAGAAGTCAGGCTGGCTGCACTGTCCCTACCCGCACTGAGTCCTCCCTTCCAGCACTATCAGCATCTCCCTGCAATTCACCTTGGGGAGGGGAGGGAAGATAGAAAACCAGATGTTAGGAAAAGAAAATCTCACAGGCTTGATTTAGTGCTGATTCCTGCTCAGCAGCCAGGGACGAGCGGACAAGGATAATAGCTCCTCTGGCATCCTTTCCCTACATTTCTATTAAGAACAAATTTACAACTGTGTGAGCTTTATTTCATGCTCTCCAATAAATCCAGGCAGCGGAGGCAGTAAGAGCTGTATTAACCTTTAACACCCCTGCAGGGAAAGTCTCCATAAAGCAGGGGTAAACAACCTGAGGGAGGAGCGGCAAGTACTGCTCTCATTTAGCGGTGGGGGATAGGGGCAAAAAGTAATAAACCTGTTGCTGATATATAAAGGTGGGGGAGCAGAGCAATGTCCTTGTCCTTCCCCAGCTTGTCTGGGATAGTAACTGAGGTAGATGGCTTCCTTTTTTGTGTGTTTGCTTGAAACTGGAGAGGGCTGGAGGGAGAGTTGTGTGTTCTCAATTGTGAATTAATTCGGTACTTCTGAAACAGAATGACTGGTAAACAAGACCCTAGGCAGACAGCATGCATGCTATCTGGGGGTGGGCCGTGGCACAGGTAGTAGAATGTGTGTGTTGCATGTATAAGGTCCCAAGTTCAATCTCTGGCATTTCTCATTCATCCTGAATTAATCCTCTCTGGTAGCATGCCTGAGTGAGGCCTCTGCCTGGAGAGTCAGATTTAAACCCCTGCTGCCATGTCAGGTTGTGACAATACTGGGCTAAGATAGACTAGTGGTCTGACTCAGTTAGGCATCCTTATATCCATGCCACTGCACTTCAGATCAGGCTTGCCCTACACAAATGCTCTTAGTTCTGCCTGAGAGACATCAGTTCCAACTAGTGACAAACCAAATAATTGATTTCCTATTCACAAATATTATTCACATTTTTAGATAGCTCTTCAGAATAATTTCCTGTAGGATCTTTTCTCCTTCTTTGATAGTGTAATTTAGTGGATGAGGCATGAGGGGAACATTGTGGACATAATATATCTTGACTTTAGCAAAGCAATGATAAATTTTCACATGAGATCTTCATTGGCAAGCTTGAAAAATATGGGCTGGAAGGTGTATTCATGGCTGATTGAGGAACCATACTCAAGAGTGATCATCAATGGCTCATCATCAAACAGCATCAGGCAGCTCCTCATTCCTCCAGAGGTGAATGGCTGAGAGTAGGCTGTGGTGACTGGATCCCACAGTTGCCATCTCAAGATTGGGAGGTGGGAGTCCAGTGCCAATGGCTGGGACTCGGTGGAGCCAGGAGAAGCAGGTGACCAAGCAACTGGACTAATCTTTCTCTCTCCCAGTTTTGAAGGAGGCAACTAAGGGATCTTTACTGGAAGGGGGAGCCCAGATTCCTTGGTATGAAAAGCCTGGGACATCTTCCTCCTTTGTTTTCCCTAAATTAAGAATCCTTTTCTCTCTGCAGGTGACTTTTGTATTTAGTGAAAACCCACATGACAGGTAGGGAACTTGTTTGGGAGAGGGGGCAAGAGGCAGATTAAGGGGGCATGCTCAGGGAAAATGAATAGAGCAAAGGGGATGAAAGAAGGGGAAGGGAGTAGATGAGGGTGTGAGCTGGGCTGGGTGATGGGATATGCTCTCAAGGGTGGGACTAGGGTTGCCACCTGTGGTAGTTTTTTACCTGACACTCCCATAGGTAAAAATGGAAGTGTCAAGTAAAAAGTGACCAAAGGTAGCAACTCTAGGTAGGACTGGATCCATGGGCCTGATCCATAAATTGGAAAGGGCCATATCGTGGGATGTATTTGGTTCATGGGCCTAAGGCTCCCCATCTCTGCCCTGAATTGTTGCTGGGGTAAGAAGGACCAGATGTTGAAAGCATGGACATTTGCATCGGAGAGTTTGGGAGAAGAGAGCAGGCCAGAGATGTCTGTTTTTATAGAGGGGTCTCTGCTGAATCGTTTCTGCAAAATAAAACAGCTGAATTCTGGCAGCTGAAGCTGGCTTGGCAGCAGCTCCTGGTAAGCGACACTGTGTACATGCTTTATTAAGTGCGGGGAAAACTGCATTGAAAAAGAGACCACATTTCTAGAGTATTTGAATTAACAACGGTATGAAAACACACGTGAGGGAGCAGGTTTACGGTGGCACATTAATGTGGCTTTTTGCAGCTTCAGGGTTCCTGTCCATGTGAGCTTGGCATTGCACTGCCTGGCAGATGTTGATTCCTGACTAGTAAATTGTGGAGTTCTCAGGCTGATGATTTGTTATTCAAAGTGACTTATAAACTGACGCAGCAAAGAATCCCTGCTTTGTAGCCTGTTATAGCAGGAAACATTTCAATTGCCTGGACCACTCCAATGTGCAAGGCATCCTGGGATTAGCATTTTCACCCCTCCAGTTTTGATCAGGACTCTCTGGGTTTTTATTCATCATCTCTGGGCTCCAGGTGAAGTTCCTGTTTCCTAGTGTTATCCAGGGGCATTTAGATAGCCCATGAATTTTTTTTTCAGAGGAAATGGGGCATGGGGTCACATCAGAAAGGGGCAGGAAAAGAGGCTCTCTCTGACATCCCTGTCCCCCACCAAGCATTGTGATACCATAATACACCAAAAGGGTGTGGTCACATCAGAAAGAGGCAGGGAAGTCCTTTTGTCACACCCCCTTTTGACCTGGTCCTGGCCACTTTGGGGAGATTTGCAATCACAGCTGGTATAGATTGAGCTATGATGCCTATCCTTGAGCAAAGGGATCTGCATTGACTGCACTACTCCAGGGGTCATCACAACAGCAAAGAAATAACAAGGATTCCAATTCCATGGTGGAAGCCTGACCATACCCCAAGAAACCACTCTCCTTGATTCCTAGGGAGCAGACCTTGCAGAGTATTTTGGGATGCACTGGAGGCCTCAAGCAAGGGGTACAAATTTGAGTGGATGAGATTCTCTCGCAGCAGAAACTGAGTGGAGGAAGTATCCCCCATTGCCCAAGAGACGCTGTAATGAACAGACACCTCTCTGAGGCAGCTCCCACATTGCTCCAGGGGGTAGCTAGTATTTACCACTGGCCTATAGCAAAAATTAACTCCCTATCCCTCCCAGATGAGGCAGATATTCTGGGCAGCCAGTGAAGAAATGGAGTCAAGGCCCCACCCATTCTAAATCTCCACCCAGCTGCTCTGTAAACACCATGTTCACTTCCTTGGTGCCTGGAGTGCACTCAGGGTATCTAGGCCTCCCAGGGCCTTTGGACCCAGGCAGACTAAGGGTCAGGCCCATGAGTTGCAACAGAAGCAAGTCCAGGATCAGGATTGAGGCAGGAATGGAGAGCAGGGTAAGATCGGATATAGGGTTAAACAGGAACAGGGTGGAGTTACAATAAGCACGAGCATACTTCCCAACATTTTGAGTGGCAAAAGAGGGACATTAGCACACCCCTTCAGCCAATAAGGCTTC
Organism: Sphenodon punctatus; assembly: GCA_003113815.1. Lineage (NCBI taxonomy): Eukaryota > Metazoa > Chordata > Lepidosauria > Sphenodontia > Sphenodontidae > Sphenodon > Sphenodon punctatus. The sequence goes on along the minus strand of QEPC01000181.1, from coordinate 115,870 downwards.
ATGCACTCACGCGCACTCACTCAGACACTTTCATGACCTAACACACATGCATACAGACACACTTGGCAAGCAGAGGAGGATGGGGCAGCTCTAGCATTGGCACAGGGTCCTGGGGACAAGCCGTGGCTCCATTGGCAGCAGCAACCAGGCCATGCAGAGGTAGAGGGTAACTCCAGTGGCATTTGGGACCAGGTTGCATGGGAAGGGAACAGGGTTTGGCTACAGCAGCAGCAGCTCCCTGTGACATCTAGTGGCTCAAAGGAGAATATAAATTTCTGGGAGGATCAAATCAAAGCTAGCCACAAGCTGGCCTGCTTCAGAAAGCCCCAACCAGAACTACTGCACTAAGAGCTACCTCACGTTAGTGAAATATGCAAAACTAAGACAAACTCTCACCAAGTAGAAAATAAGTGACCACAACCTTGAGGTAGAACTTGGGAGGCACAAAGAACACTCCAAACCCAGAGCAGTGAAAGTATCAGACCATATCTACATCCTAAGACCTGATTACTATGGGCTCTGAGACTAATAATATTCTGCTCATCTCCTTAGATTCTGAGGCTCTTTATAGCCTTGTGCAGCCATAGAGCGCATCACTGCACCCGTGGTAAGATGGGACCCAGGGGGCTGAAGGATCAAATATGTATTTGTATTCCTGTTGGAACTCCTCCTTTGCTGCTCTTTTCTCCCTATTTTTATCTCTTTATTTTTCACTACCCATTTTTCATATGCTTTCCTTTCTTTCCCTAATTTCCTGTCATTGATACACTCTTCTATTCTCCTTTTTTCTTCCTTCTTTCTCTCTTCATTACATTTCTCCTTCTCCCTCCCTATTTCATCAGCTTTCTTTGCCTTCATGAGCCTCCCTCCCCACGCCCCAACCACCTTTTTTTGGCTTTTTCTCACTTCATTCCTTTTCAACTTGTTTTTCATTTCTCATGTTTCCATCCATCTGTCAAACTTAGATGTATCGATTGGGTCCCAATATATGCACCAAAGAGGCAACCCCACCGCTTACAACACACAGAGTCTCTGGGTAAAAATAGATGTGTGGATAGTGTGGTGGCTCCCCTGCCCAGCACAGGGCAGGGAACAGCGGTGGTCACTCTCTGGGTCGGCAGGCAGCACTGAACAAGCATGCCAGCCACCAGGAGAGCCATCCTACTGCCTGCAAAACCCAGGTAGGAGAGGGGGCCTACAACAGACGTGTGGGCAGCTGTCTATACAAATCTATGGTATGATCACATCTGGAATACCGTGTCCAGTTCTAGTTGCCCCATCTCGAAAAAGACATAGCAGAACTAGAAAAGGTGCAGAGAAGGGGAACAAAAATGACCCAAGGCATAGAGTGACTTCCGTATGAGGAAAGGCTTGACAGGTTTGGGCTCTTAAGCTCGAGGAGATGACTGAGAGGGGACATGATAGAAGTTTACAAGATCATGCAAGTGTGGAACAGGTAAATAGGGAGTTACTCTTTCTCCCAGTGCCCCACTCCCGCCATGATGGGCAGCCATGGCGGCCCCTGCTCCACAGCAGAGATGGTGGGGCTGAACCAATGCATTGGCTCGGTTTGGCCCATGTGAGTAATCCTTGGCCTGGAATGGGAACCCAGGATTTTTGGGTAGACTCATTCCAAGTCAGTCACCTCCCTGCCCTGGGCCAACATCTGGCAGCATGGGACCACACATGTGGTGAGTCTTGGACCATAGCACACCCACATCACGTCTGTTTTTACTCTATATTTCTATTTCACGTATCCCTATGCTATTAATGAACTAAACAAACTGAGTTAGCATGTCACACACTGGCATGAGAGTGAGGCAGATGGGAAACCTCCCCCTCTCAGTTTCCTGAGAGGGAATTCCATCCCCTGTAGCGGGGTGGGCATTCCCCGGGCCCTGGCTTCAGGAGTGGGGAATCCTCCTCTGTGCCTGGAGGGAGGTGTCAAGCAGGGTGCCGCAGGGCTCTGACCTGCGCCCGGTATTGTTCAACCTCTTTTTAATGACTTGAATGAGGGAGTAGAGGGATTGTTTATTAAATTTGCAGATGACACAAAACTGTCTTCTAATACCTTAGAAGACAGAAATCAAATTCAAAATGACCTTGACAAGATGGAAAACTGGGCTGAAACTAACAAAATGAAGTTCAACAGAGATAAATGTAAAGTTTGGGTAAGAAAAACCAAATATACAAACAAATACAGGATGGAGAATACTTGGCTTGGCAGCAATAAATGTGAAAAGGACCTGGGGGTTGTAATTGTTGATCAACGGAACGTAAGTTTGCAGTGTGATGCAGTAGTCTGTGCCGGTCAGACCTCATCAGGAGTACTGTGTCCAGTTCTGGGCACCGCACTTTAAGAAGGACATTGACAAATTGGAATGGGTTCAGAGGATGGCAACAAAGATGGTCAAGGGTCTGGAAACCAAGTCCTATGTGGAAAGGATGAAGGAGCGGGGTATGTTTAGCCTAGATAAGGGAAGACTAAGGGGAAACATGATTGCAGTCTTCCACTACCTGAAGAGCTGTCACAGAGAGGATGGCAAAGACTTGTTCCCTCTTGCCCCTGAAGGCAAGACTAGAAATAATAAGCTCAAATTACAAGAAATCAGATTTTGATTAAACATTAGGAAAAACCTCCAAATGGTAAGAGCTGTTCAACAGTAGAACAAATTGCCTAGGGAGGTGGTGGGCTCTCCTTAACTGGTGGTTTTCAAACAGAGGCTGGACGGTCATCTGTCAGGGGTGCTGTAGTTGCAGATTTCCTTCCTGCACTGAGCAGGGGATTGGACTAAATGACCTCTGAGGAACTCTACAAGTCTATGACTGTGTGGTGGGGGCACAGGAGATGGGGTTCCAGAGAGCTGGGACCTCTATTATGTCCCTACTGCCACACAATTTGGCTCCGTCAGGATTCACTGGCATAACACACTTAACAAAGTGTTGTGATGCAACCCACACAGAATGGGGTGGGGGCAACATTGTACTGGGAGGTTGATCCCCTCTGTCCTTTTGCCCTCACTGCCCATCTCTAACCTGATGGGTCATGGCCTGATGCTGTCTCTGCTGCCTATGTCCTTCCTCCCAGGGTCAGGTATAGTTTTCCTCATCACTTTAGGGCTTGTTTAGACAAATTATCCTGATGTACTTTATTGCGAAGGACCCTAGGGCGATTTTCCCTTCACCATATGCCCAACAGTTAGAATTCTGCTCCTCTTCCCGTTGCTGTAGGCATATTGAGGCCTGTGTCTATGTTGTGGGCAGGGGTGCCTAGGGGCGCTGCCTGGATCGGTGGGCCTGGGGGCACTGCTATCAAACACGCAAGACACCCAAAATGCAGCCAGCCTATTAAGCGCATTATGCCATGGATAGATAGATAGATATCAGTTCAGTTGTGCCCACATAATCAATTCATGCTGTCCCCACCCATAACCATTTTATTTACACCGCCAGGGCAGCGTGAATTGATTATATGGGAGGCACAAATGAACTGGTTATGGGGTTTAAAGACAGTGTTCCTGTTAGCAATAACTTCTTTAAGAAGAGTTAGTGAAATAGCAGCCATAATAATCTTAGAACCATATTTGCAGATTTTCCAAGATAGAATAGATATTGCTTTACATCCTAAATTCCTACCTAAGATAGTATAAGTAAGACAGATGTGAGAATGTGGCCCTTTTTACACGGGCCTCTCCCACTCACGAACATGCAGATATCTGCATGTTCATGGGTGGGGGAGCCCTGTGTGAATGA
>QEPC01000181.1:93429-112017 GCA_003113815.1 Sphenodon punctatus | reverse complement strand
TGCACTGGTGTGCCCACGAACCCCCCACTCAGTGGAGCCGTGTAAAAATGGCCTGCGAGGAGCCACTCAAAGAAGAACAGAAGGTTGCTGCCTTGTAAAAAAGGTTCTTCAAGATGGCACCGAACATTCTCACAACATCCACCCTTCCAGCCCCATATGGAATTTTGTTATATTTCTAGAAAGGGTTGGAAAGAACTGTCATTCTGAGGGGGAGAGTGCTTTTTATAATAGAAGAGCTCGAGACTATCACGTGGTCTATTTGAATATAGTGAGCATGCCATGCACAACCCGGTTGTGAGAATGTTTGGAGCAATCCCGAAGAAGGCATCAACCTTCTGATCACTCACATGGGGAGGAGTTGTTTGTTTACAAACAGCTTTATCTCCCAGTCTGATTGGTGTCCCCCTGCTGCTGCTGCTGCTGCAGCATTACTAGCAGGCAGAGGCAGGTGAGGGATGGGGACCCTCCATGATGTGGGGGTGCCCTGCACCTGGGCCTCCTCCAGCCCAGCCCAAGTGCGGGGCTGACCCCATGGACCCAGGCAGGGCCCCCTGGTGCCTAGAGGCCCCTGGCTTTATGCCGGGTTCGCTCAATGGACTCTACACCCCTGACTGAGGGGAAAATCCATGAATAGTTAACGGAAGGAAGGATCTACCGTTCCAAGTGATTGTTCTTGGTAGAAACCAGCAGCCCCAGCAGAGTGCTAAAAACTTGGTGTGAGAAAGCATGAATAACTGATTAAAGACTCTGGGTGTTTTTGCATGTCTGTGTGAGTGCTTGTCCTTAACATGATGCAAAAATGATTTAGCTACAAGAGGTCTGCCGCCTGTTTCCTGAGATATCCCAGTCCAACCTGGAATAGAATAATAGAATGGTAAGGTAGGAAAGGACTTCAAGGGTCATCTAGTTCAACTCCCTGCTCCAAGACAAAATCTGGACTGTAGCAAAAAGAAGAAAGATCCAGTTAAAAAAAAGGGAGGGGGGGATAGGGTGAGGTAATGTTTCTTGGGTAGACACTCTGGATCAATAGGATTGCACATGGATTGTGATGAGGTTCTTATTCTCCAAAAGCACCCAGAACAGACAAAAGTGCACCAGTGATAAAACCAGTGGCTCTTATTCACTTATATTGTTATTATTTCAATAGAATTAAAATTCCTTTACAATCCTTATCCTGACAGAGCCATCCCTCATCACAACCCTGTGATGATGGTTATTATTCCCATTTTACTGATAGGGAAGCGAGAGGCGTTTCAGCGGGGCCCTTTATGGGAACCGTCTTTGTCCTTTTGATCAGATGGGTGCCAAATCTACCCAACATATTTTGTTATATTACCATCTTTATGATCAGCTGAAATCTAAATATTTGACTTCATATCTTGTAAATTTTCCCGGCAGGTCAGATCTATGTCTGCTTGAAATTCTTTTGACTGGTATATCTTCAGAAATCACAGATGTTGCAAAGTTTTTGATTCACGCTTTTAATTTGAGTCAGTTATTTTTAGAGTCTAAATTACCCATGAATAGTTGGTTTTTAAACCTGAATCATGACACGGGGGTTTGGGTAACTTGTACATATCTAAGTCTAGAAATTTCTATTTTATATTTTATATAGTTGGTTGATTCTTTCCTTTTTCTTTTATATTTTGTTATTGTAAGTTTTTATGCAATGATCTCTGGTCAAGCTAATAAAATTGAATTGTTTGATTGATTAGCTGAAAGATAGCATCCTGCCACAAACTACCCAGTGAGTTCATGAGCAAGGTGGGCTTTGAACCCTGTTGTGCCAGGACCAAATCCAACACTATACCCATTAGGTTACATTGACTTAGCTGGGTCCTAAGCTGTGGTCAATGTGATCTATGGACCATGGTAAGTGGTTCATAGCTAGCAGGCATCCATTCCCACTGTTTGCCACAGCTGAAGATGATCATAAAGTGCATGTGTTGACTGGTCCCCACAGCCAGTACAGACACATTGGGTGTTTTTAAATAAGACACGTCCATGCATAGCCCCTCACCGCCCACGCATCCCCTGCTTATATCAACCGGGATGCCGGCCCACTCACCCACAACACAGGTCTGCCGGTACCATGGAGAACCACTTCCCCAAATCCTAGTTTGACTCTGCACCCGTCCATGGTACAGCTGGTCCCGTGATCCTGCCCACAGCCCTACCAACAGCCCTTAAGGGACGTGTGTACAAAATAAAAATCCGCATTCAGCTAAAAACAACCACCACCACCCCATCTGAAGTTGGAGGGACAAGACAACGCCATGGAGGGCAACAGCTCCACCAGCCAGGTAGGTGAACAGCTGCCCGTGGAGGGGGACTGCTGGCTGTGGGAGGAAACAGCTGTGCAGGGGGAGCAAGAGAATAGGTGAAAGCTGTATGTCATCCCTTGACAGGCAAGTACCAGCACAACGGTCACCGGGAGCACTCCCTCATGGTTCCTGGCCGTGCAAGATGCAACCCCCACAACCCCCGAATCCCAGGGTAGGTCCCGGCCAGAGGAGAAGACCAGGGCCTTCATCAGCCTGGGGTGCTGGGGGGGAGGGGAATGCAAAGGTACAAAACAACCTTATGAGATGCTACCAAAATGAATTGGTGTATCAACACATCTCCAAGGGAATGGCGTAGCTGGGATACAGCAGGAACATAACCTAGTGCCAGCATATGGCAAAGGACCTGAGATGTGGCTACAAGGCATTCAACGACCAAAACCTCAAGTCCGGTCATGTCTGGCATACACAGCCTTTTTATTAAGGAGCTAGAGAGGTTCCTCTGTGTGGGTGGTGAGAACGTGGCCTCCTGCATCTGTGGCAGCGCCTTCGCTAGGGAGAGAAAGCGGGTGGACACCACCATCTCTGGGCAATCCCTCCCCATCTGATCCAGAGCCACCACCACCCCCTTGTCAAGGTGTGCCATGGGTGGAGGGTCATGATTCGGCCATCCCACAGCTGGAGCCAGTGTTCGTGGACCCATAACACCATCACCATCCACCTGTGCCTCATAAAACCAAAGGGATAGCCCATGGAGCAAGTGGGGATGCAGGGGGAGGGACCAGAGGCCACAGACGCCACCCTCAGTGAGGAACCACAGGACACTGGTAGGTCATTGCAACAGGACCTGGAGTGAAGGGGCACCAAAGCTGGGAAGATGGCCAAGACCAGCTGCCCAGAAGTGCCAAACGGGAACGCTAATGTTCCACTATACTGTGTTCTCAGGTGGCCAGGACAGTGAGCAGGGCCAGGAGGAGCAGTCCTAGGAGCCAGTGGCTCCAGAGAGGAAAGGTACATGGGACAGGTGGTTGGGAGGGCACAGAGGTGGAACATGGGCAGAGAGGTCACAGTTGAGACCCCCCAGATCCCGAATTTGGAGGAGGGACACAGTTGCATGTGTAGGTTGCTCTGACATGCCAGTGACACATGTATCCAACAATACACTCCATGCCACCACAAAAGGAGGCCAGATGTCAAGAACACACATAACAGAGGTTCAGGGGTGCCCAATGAACACCCCAGACACCTCCACATGCCACAAAAACAATGTGCCCCCAAGCTGTCACGACTAGATGTCACCAAAGCAGATCTTCCATCAGCATGGCAGGTGCAGCCCCATGTTCAGTGAGCAATGCATGATCACCCGTCACACCATCAATGTAGTCGTCCCACTGCACAAGGCAGGTTTCCCATATGGGTCAATATGGGTGAAGTAACATCTCACTCCTTTGCATTCCCACAGGTGAGGGCCCAGCACAGCCAAAGACCTGGATAGCCCCGCACCCGCAGCTCAGTGGAACAGGGAGCTCTGGCCCCATAACCAAAGTCACAGGGAGGTCATGGCAAGGGGGCTGGTTGGGGAAACCACGTGCATGGTGACCGAGATCAGGGATGCAGTCATGGGGATGGTACAGGAGCAGCAGAGGGCCCGGCCCCAGAACCAGGTGGAGAGAAGGGCCCTCGCTGCCCAGGCACACAACAAACAGTTGTGGGAACAGAGTGACTTGGTTTGGTGCCTACAGGAGCGACAATGCTCCCACAACGTGGTGGAAGAGGTGAGGGCCAAGGTGAGGCAGTTCATGAGGGAGTCTCTGCAAATGTAGCACTCCTTCATCCACCATGTTGAGACAGCAAGCACGTCTGTAGTTGTCCAAGGCCGAGTTCAGTACACTTCACAGGTGCCTTCCTTGCCCCTGATCTGTGATGAGGAGTGTCTCTCCGTGGTCACCTGACCTGACTTGACCTGACCTGAGTGTGGTGTCTCTTCGTGATGGGGTTAGTGTTCCCTAACTAATATCCCAAAGCAGCCTTGACCCTGCGCCCCACCCCCAGGCATTGTGCCCTGTGGGGCCACTTGTGCAGGTAATCTGTGGCCTATGCTGTGTGCAACATGTGGCCCTTCTGCTCCCACTGTAGCTTCTTTTCCTTTGTTCCTGTGCTTCTGTTCTGTGTTTATTACACTTTTGTTGTTGATTTTGTATCTAGTGCTATGCTTGGATTGGGGTGTGCCGCGCTCTTCTGTCTGTCAGGGATGGGATTCTAACTGTGACCACTCTCCCTGTTTCTGTTGCCATGTCGGCTTCCATTATTGGCTGTGTCTGGCAGTGGATCCAGCAGCACCCCCGGTCATGGACAGGGTGGGGTTAATGTCTTCTGCAGCTTGCTGCCTCCTTGCTTTCCACATCTGTATGTCATGACAAGGAGTGGGTGCCTGAGCGGGATCTCTGTTTAGTAGTGTTGGTGGGCAGGGGAGGAGGGGACGGCCTTAGCGTTTGAACCATGTGCGCGGCCGGTGGGTGGAGGTGTGGGTGGTGGTAGCTGCCTGCATGGTCGCGATGGCCACCCACAGAGTCACCTGTTTGAAGCCCTCCCCATGCATATCCCATATGTGTGAGCCCTGCAGCTGTCCCATGCAGCAGCCACTATGGATGTGCAAACACGGTTCGGTGGTTTGGTGTTCATCCCAAACTCGGCCCGTTCGGATGCCCAAACCGAACGCCCGAACCAAACGCCCAAACCCCGAACTGTTCAGCCCCATTCAGATGAGTTCAGGTGCATTCGGGTGGGAAAAAACTGGCTGGCAGGCCTGGGCGGGGCAGCTGAGGAGCAGAATTCCTGACACCAGGGGTGGAGAGGCTTGGACTAGCAGCCAGCCTGCCCAATCACCATCCCTCTTTTCCTCAGACCACTGGCTTTGCAGTTTGTGATTGGCCACTGGCTAGGCTGCATGGAGCCAATGGGGCTTGTGGTAAGGTGGGCACAGCAAGTAACAAAAGTCATTGCCCTCCCCCCTTCCAACTCCTTCTGAGCTAGCCACGGATCCTGTCAGCAGGTATTTTCAGTAGGGATGTGCAAACAGAACTAGGTTCAGTTGTTTGGCCATTTGGTGGTTCGGGTCAAACTTTGAGTTCAGATTCGGTATTCGGTTCGGTCGGGCTCGGTTCAGTCTTTATTTCAGTGCAATCGGGAACTGAAAATGACATTTGGTTTTTTAAATAAAGGGAAAAAACTGAAAAACATATTTCCCAATATAACATTTTTATTTCTTATTCAATTTTGATGGGATTTGGGGAGATTGTACCCCCAATGGAGGGCAATAAGTGTACTGAAATTAGAAACGATTAGATAAAGGGAATCAATTTCAGAAGCAATTGAATGTTGTGATTTTAAGAAAAGCTCCATACACATTCATGGCTAGTTGACTACAACTTCTTTATCTTGCATCCAATGTTCACGAAACTTGTGCATATTATGTCTCTCCATATGCTTAATACTTCTGCCAATTTGTAGAAAGAGTGGATAAAGGGTCCCAAGGATATAAGACATTAACCTAAACACACATTTCCAGCTGTAACATTTTGATATTCCATTCTGTTTACAAGATATTTGACAAGAATGTATCAAATACCTTTCCTGCCATTTCAGCAAATGTACAGGAGATTTTGATAAAGGGACCCAATTATATAAGCAATTGATGTTGTCCCTGTGAAGATCATTATTCAGATGAATATCAGCATATTCAGTGCCAGTCAGAGGCAGGCACCCTGCATGGCAGGGGGAGAGAGACTGTAGGAGGAAGGATGTGGAGCAACCCCAAAGACTGACAGACACATTCAATGGCCAAACACATTACTGCAAGCTTCTAGCTTTACAGGACCAATTGGTAGTGGCTTCGAGGTGGGCATAGGGGGCGGCCCTGAGGCGGGCATAAGCAACATAACTGGGACTTCTGAGATAGCATCCCAGCAGTCAGGAGACATAGTTTAAACACATCCAGGCTGGCCAATTATCATCACAATCACATCCTGCAGCACTGAGACAGAGGACATAAGAGAATCTCTATTGACTCTTTCCTAAACAGATGCTTCTGACTTCCCAGAAACAAGTGGGGGAGATATGTTGGGATGGTCCCAGCACAGAATGAGGATATTTGGTTGACATTTCTGTTGGCCAATTCGCATCACAAACCAATCTTATACCACAGTGACATAAGAGAATCCCAGGCATAGGCCCCTTCTCTGCATATGATGTACAGGCATATAAAATTGGGACCCTTTATAAAATCTTTATGATGTTTGGCAGAGATGATCATGAAAGTATAATATATAGCCCTGCCAAATTTCATGTACACTGATTGGACTACAAAGATGTTATAGTCAGACATACATTCATATGTTAATTGCTTATACCACCAAGACCCTTTTTCCAATCCTTCTGAAATTTGGCAAAAATAGTAAATATGGGAAGGGGTATAACTCGGACAAGTCTTACCTACATTAAATGTGAGGTAAATAAGTTACAGCTAAGAATGTATATGTAGAATATTGCAAAATACAATAATTCAACTGCTTCCAAAATAGGATTCCTTTATCCAATCATTTTGAAATTTGGTTCACTTAATGCTTTCTATTGGAGGTACAGGCAAGCCAAGTTTCAGCCACATAGCATAGAAAACAGAAATGTTACAGCAGATAATGTGTTTTCCATTGAAACCAATGGAAATTCAATTCCAAACTCACCGAACGCATCTGAACCGAACGTTCGAATTCGAGTTCAGTTTGCACATTCGTTTTGGTCGATCGAACTATTCGAGTTCGGTCCGAACTTCCAAACCGTGTTCGTCCATCCCTAATTTTCAGAAGTCTCTCTCACCCAGCAGTTTGTGTTCCTCCCAATCCATTGCCATCCTCCTCCTATTCCACCCATTTCCAACCATTTGACTCCATAGTTTCATTTATTTAGATTAGACTAGATAGATTTAGGAGTTATTTTTATTTTTTACCCCTTCCAGTGTTCTTTCTCCCTACCCTCCATTGAATGCTTTCCTCCTCCCTGTGTATATTCCATCCCTGATGCCCTTCCCCTGTTTTTGGATTTCTTTAGAGTAGCATTAGATTGATTTAGTTTTCATTTCAGTTTGGTACCCCTCCCTGTGTTGTTTGCTGTGACCGGTCTGTGTCCCCCCCTCCTCCCCCAATCCCTGTCTGTCTATATCTATATCTATATCTATATCTATATCTATATTATAGTGTGTTTGTAGGACTAGGCCTTTGTAGATATTAGATAATATTCCATTTAGTTCCATAGGTTTTAGAATAGTTAATACCAGTTAGGGTTAGTGTGTATATATATATTATTAATTACCAATTTGAATAAATAAATTAAAAAGAATATAAAAAAATCTTCCAGTGCATTCTTTGGGTGGGAGAAATGGAGAAGGGAAGCAGAAGAGGCCGGTCTGCTGCCCATAAGATGGGCAATGGGGCACGTGGCAGAAGTGGCAAAGGCCATGCCAGTGGAGTGGCAGGCATCAGCAGCAGCCCAAGCCCATCACAACGCCTCAAACTGCACAGACCTGATTTTGGCAGTCAGGCTTCAGAGGCTCCCAGCAGTGGCACTAGGGGTGTGGTTTGGCATCGCCTCCTGCCAGCGTCCTCCACTGCCACGCAGGGCACTGGAAGACCTGCACTCCAGGAGACCGCGTTTGTCTCTGCTGCGGCTGCAGGAGCAGGTGCAGGTGCTTCAAGGTTGGATGCTCCTCCAGGGCAACCAATGTCCCTGACCCCCATTATTGAGGTGATCCCCAGCAGTCCAGGGCTGGTGGATCCCACTCCGGCTGCTAGAGGGAGGGCCCAATCCCTGGGCAATGGCAGCAGGAAGAGGAGAAGCAGGAGCAGCAACAGCTATACGGGGCACAGGGAGAATGGCAGCAGCATGGTAGGCAGTCCATCGATCCCAGTACTCCCCTTCATGGGACATCACTCTGATTGGGGACAGTGAGGCAGACACTAGTCCTGCGGAGGAGATGTCTGCGGCTGAGGTGATGTCTGTCCCTCCGAGAGCTGTGTTGCCACCATGTTCTGCCCCTCCTAGCAACACTGTCAGCGGTGCATCACCCGATGTGGGCCATAAGGCAGGAGGGGCCAAAAAATCCTCCGTCTGGGCACATTTTAAGTTGGTGCGGACGGATGATCCCAGGGAGGTGCAGTGCAGTTTGTGCCAGAAGGTGGTGAAGTGTGGGCAGGTGCTCACCAACCTTGGCACAACTGCCATGGCGAGGCACCTCAAGGGATGCAACAACACTGTGCTGCTAAGCAGGTAGGCAGGGGCAGTGGACGCCAGCAGGTTACCGACTGCAGTGGCCATTCGTCCGCCTCCATCAGCGGACAAGCGTCCTGCTCTAACAGCTTCCTCTAGCAGCAGGAGTGCTGGTATTGCTGCTAGGGGGGAGCATCAGCAGCAGCAGCAGTAGTGTCAGTCCACCATGGAGGAGCTGGGGTGGGGGCAGCTGCCAAGTCCATTGGCAGCTGCAGGACATGGAGGGTGGTGTGGCTTTCAAGTGAAAACCACGTGCATGTTGGGGGAAATGATCACCCTGGATGAGCAGCCCTTCTCAGTGGTCGGGGACATGGGATCTGGGTGCCTGATTGGGTTTCTGCCCCCCAGTTTAAGTTGCCTACATGCACCACCCTGAGTCAGCAGGTGGTGCCACTTGGAACATCGAGGCAGCCCTGGCCACCATGTTTAGGGAGTGGGTAACACCAGGTGCACCCCTCACCAAGGGGTGTGTGGTGACAGACAATGTGGCTAACATATTGAGGGCTCCACGAGGGGGGCTTCACCAGCATCCCTTGCGACGCACACACCCTTCACCTGGTGGTCAGGGACACTCTGGGCTTGAGGGAGAAGGGGATTGGGGCAGGCACTCTTAGCTCCCTGATCGAGCCAGGTGACCCCTCTGGTCCAGAGTCTCCTCAGGAGGCTGGAGGAGATTCTCCAGGGGCGGGATTGTGACCCTCAGGGCAGGAAGCTAGCGGATGAAGCTGTTGACCTGGTGCAGCAGCTGAAGGCAGGGCTAAAGGTGCAGTTTGATGAGCTCCTGAAGTGGGCAGAATATGTTTTGGCAACCATGCTGGACCCCAGGGTAAAGGGCAGCGTGGCACACCAGACAGCGCTCTATGGGCACTGGAAGGGTGACCTGATGGAGAGGGTCTGGCAGGCAGAGCGGGCTCTTGAGAGTGCATGGCAGGAGCATCAGGATGCCCCTGGGGATGGTGGGAGTGGGAGCAGCCACCCCTTTCAGCTGGTGGGGTCTATCCCTACCCCAGCCCTAGCAGTAGCAGCAACAGCACCAGGCTGTGCAGCAGCTATTGCGAGAAGCATCAGTTCCTATGTGCAGGCCACTCTGGTGAGCATGGGCTTGTGCACAGCAGGGCAGGCAGTGTGATTGAGGGCAGTGGTGGAGGTGGTGCCCAGGCAGAGTTATGTGAGGGAGTATGACAGCGCCTCAGCAACAATGGAAAGTTACCTGGAGGAGGAGCCGTGGATCTAACTCAGCAGCAATTCCTTGGTCTACTGGGCCGGCAAGACCAACGTGTGGACAGCCCTGACCAAAGTGGCCAAGGGTCTCTTGTGCTGGCCACCAATGAGTGTCCCCAGAGAGCAGGTGTTCTCCATGGCGGTGGACATTTGCTCGCAGCACCGCCTGAGACTGGGGACCAAGTTGGTGGAGCAGTTGCTTTTTATCAAGGTGAACATTCCGCTGCTGGGATTCTCCAAGTTGCCCCTGGACATGGATTGATGGTGCAGTGGCACACGGCATCCCATGCCAGGGGTAGTCTTGGGACGGGGATTATCCTCAATCTGGGCTGCTGCTGCTGAGGTGCTGTCCCACCCTCCCAATACCAGGCACCCACCCTGCCTCTCTCTCTCACAAGACAGCTTCGGTCGGCCTATCTAACTGACCTCATGACGCAGGGTGGCATTGGGAAGCTGTAAGCCTGCCAGCCGGCCTCTAGCTAGATCATCTCAGCCCACCTATCTGACTGGCTCTCTCACACGCGCGCTGCACAGTATTCACCAGCCTATCTGAGTACCCTTCCAAGGTCCCAGCCTGCTTCTCCACTGCCTCTCATGCCACGCTGCCTGTCTGCCCACCTGGCCAGGTTGCCAACATCAAACCCTGCCTCAGTCTGCCTTCTGCTCATGCCATGCTGCCTGTCTGCCCACCCGCCCACCCAAGTGGCCAAGATCAAACCCTGCCTCAGCCAGGCTTCCAATGCTCATGCCACGCTGCCTGTCTGCCCGCCCACCCACCCAGGTGGCCAAGATCAAACCCTGCCTCAGTCTGCCTTCTGCTCATGCCAAAGTGCCTGTCTGCCCACCCGGTGGGCAAAGCTGAAGCCCTGCCCCAGCCTGCCTACCTCTTATGCCAAGGTGCCTGTCTGCATACCCTTCAACCCTGGGTGATGTGCCCCACTGGCCTGGTAATACTGCTGCTGCTGTCTCCTGGTTCATGGGTGCTCTGCCCTGGCAAATCCAAATGTGCCCACGCAATCCTGCTCATGCCATCTGCTGCTGTATGGGAGCTCTTCCCTTGAAAATCCTACTATCCTGGTTCCATGGGTGCTGCGCACAGGCAAATACTGCTGCTGCCATCTCTGCTGTTCCAGGGGTTCTGTTCCCGGGCAATCCAATGTCTGCTGCTGCTGCTGCCAATGCTGTCTCTGCTGTCTGTGCCACGGGTTCTGTACCCCACCAATCCAATGTCCTCTGCTGCTGCCAATGCTGTCTCTGATGCCTGTGCCATGGGTTCTGTGCCCCAGCAATCCAAGTCCGCTTCTGCTGTCTGTGCCATGGGTTCTGTGCCTCGGAATTCAATGTCTTCCGCTGCTGCCAATGCTGCCTCTGCTGTCTGTGCCACAGGTTCTGTGCCCCGGCAACCCAATGTCTGCTTCTGCTGCCTCTGCTGTGCCACAGGTACTGTGCCCTGGCAATCCAATGTCTGCTACTGGGTGGCCACGTGATTCACCACTGGGCAAGGCTTGACCAATTGTCAGAATAGCTTGTTGAGATCTGGAGAGTATGATGCAAGTCTGCAACGCCTGGCCAAGTAGGGGTTCAAGCCACCGAGCCCTGGCTTGGCCTCTGCTGCTGCTCTGCTGATGCCAGACAGCCTGCAATGCCCGGTTGAGCAGGGGTGCCATTCACTCCAGCCCCAGGACCCACCATCAGGGTTCTGGGGCCATCATTCCACTCATGGTGAGCTGTCATTCCACTTCATCCAGAAGTAGCCACTCCGGCCCCAGGACCCAACATCAGGGTTCTGGGGCCTACGTAACCAGCATGTGGGGCTGTCCATCTAGAAGCTGCCACTCTAGTCCCAGGACCCACCATCAGGGTTCTGGGGCCATCATTCCACTCACGGGGAGCCGTCATTCCACCGCATCAATAAACAGCCAGCCACAGGATCCACCATCAGGGTTCTGGGGCCGTCATTCCACTCATGGGGATCTGTCATTCCACTGCATCCAGAAGCAGCCACTCCAGCCCCAGGACCTACCATCAGGGTTCTGGGGCCTACATTACAGGCACGGGAGGCTGTCCAACCATGTCATTAGAAGCTGCCACTCCATCCCCAGGACCCACCATCAGGGTTTTTTGGCCATAATTCCGCTCATGGAGAGCCATCATTCCACTTCATCCAGAAGCTGCCACTCTAGTCCCAGAACCCACTGTCAGGGTTCTGGGGCCACCATTTCACTCATGGGAAGCTGTCATTCCACTGCATCAAGAAACAGCCAGCCACTACAGACCCAGAAGCCACCATCAGGGTTCTGGGACCTACATAACAGGCAGGGAGGGCTGTCCATCCACTTCATCCAGAAGCTACCACTCTCATCCCAGGACCCACCATCAGGGTTCTGGGGCCATGATTCCACTCACAGGGAAGCTGTCATTCCACCACATCATGAAGCAGCCACTCCAGCCCCATGGCCCACCCTCAGGGTTCTGGGGTCTACGTTACAGTCAAGGGGAGCCATCATTCTACAGCATGTCATGAGTTCTGTAACAATCCAATGTCCGCTTTAGCTGCCTCTGCTGTGCCATGGGTTCTGTGCCCTGGCAATCCAATGTCCGCTTCTGTTGCCTCTGCTGTGCCATGGGTTCTGATACCAGGCCATCCAATGTCTGCCACTGCTCCACCAATGCCTGGTAGCCTGCAATGCCCGGCCAAGTAGGAGTGCCAGGCCAGCCACCAAGCCCCAAGCCTTCCCGTCTGCTGTCACTGGGTCTGAGACGGCCAGCCATGGCACCACGGGCACCCCAGGGGCCAAGTGCCAAGCCTGCCTGCCTGGGAAACCCGGGGTGCCAAGCGCCAAGCTGTCACCGTCTCTGCTGCTGCTGCTGCTGCTGTGTCTCCAATGGCTTGCCATGCCCCTGTGGGCACCCCTGGAGCACTCCAAGCCTCTGCCATGACTGAACTTTCCAAACGTTCGGGGGGGTCTGAACTCCACGGAACCAAACCCACGAACCCGAACTAAGTTTTCCGACTGAACGGCTGAACGTCCAAACCCCATTCTGTTCGCACATCCCTAGCAGTCACAGACCCCTTCCCCAACCTTGCTAGTTTAAAACCACCTGAGCTGTTTGCTGTTTGCAGGAGGGGCGGGATATAAATATATTAAATAAATAAATAAATAAAAATTATGACCATCCCTGAAGTGCTCCCGCAGAGATGGTAGTGGTGTTGGCAGGGACCATAGCCTGCCAATACACAGTCTGCAATGAGCATGCCATGTGGGGATTTTTCTGATAAGACTGATATCAGTGAATTCCTTAGGATAAATTGTAGCAGTTCAAAGTCCATTTGGCCCTGGTGCAGTACAATGGGAACTGGGGTGGATAGGGGGTATCACAGGAGTTCACCATTGGACAAATCCCTACAAGAGAGATAACCAAACTCCTGACACCTATAGACCTGTCCCAACCCGCCGCATTTCTCCAGATCACCGTGTAGGATGGCTGCAGGTGGCCACAGTGGAACAACTTGGTACTTGCCCTTTTCTCCCTAGCAACTTCACAGTGTCCAGCCCCTCTGCCATGGTAACCGCAGAGTGTGCAGCCCCAGCTGCTTCTGTTGTTGCTTCAGCAGGGTCCAGTGTAGCCCACAGCAGTATCAGTGGCAGAGCATGTTTTCCTCCTCCAATCCTACCTGCATTGCAACCCACAGGACCTATAATAGGGCTTGGGAATATGGAGAGAGGGGAAAGGGAAGGCAAAAGTTGAGATAAAAAAAGAGCAATTGCCCTATATCAGCTAGGAAGATTTGTGAGTCACCAAGATGTCCAGCAGTTCACTTCCTGGCTCTACCACAGACACCCTATGTGAGCACAAGGAAGCTGCTTACCCACTCTGGCTCTATTCTCCCTCTGTAAAAAAATGAGAGTAAAATGTTTGCCTCTCAGCCACCTTAGTCAAGCTCTTTGGGAAAGGAAGAGTGGGTGTTTTTAGATGGACACCTGCTCCGCCCCCGGGTGGCCTGTCCATGTAAAGGTGGGCCACCCTGGGGTGAGACAGAGGAGGAGTGGAGCAGGTGCTGCGTGCTCTGGGCCAGCTCCACTTGCAGTGCTCCAGAACATCAGAAAGTGGGCCATCTGAACCCGGAGTACTGGCCAGGGGCGGAGCATTGGCCGGTCTAAAAGATGGATGGCCACTGTAACTCTGCTCCCAGCCACGGGTTGCCCCAGAAACCATCATAGAGCTGAGGGTGTCAGCCTATAGTGGCTGCCGATCTGCCTGCAGCTCTATGGTGTGGGGTAGGCAGTGACTGCCTCCATATAAACCCACTGTGGATGAAGCGGAGTGTCTTATTATGTGTATTTGTAGCACCTAGCATGGCAGAACCCAGATCTCCTGCAATGATGCCCATTTTCCAAGCAAGATAGGTATATACTAGTCTGTAAAAGAGAAGGAAGAAAACATTGCTTTGATGGCACATGCAATTAGATTCTAGCTTCTTGGGGCACCCAGGTTAAACCAGTATTGTTAAGAACATAACAAGTGTGAGACCAATTGTCCACCTAGTTTGGCATCCTATCTCCAACAGTGGCCAGCTTCAGTTGCTTCAAAGAAGTACCACAACAGATGCTGCTGAAATCAGAGGTCTCATCTCCTGACCAAGTTGACAAATAGCTATTATGGGCCTATCCTCTAAGAACTTATCCAATCCTTTTTTTGTTCCCAGTTATGCAATTAATTTACACAGCATCATCTGGTTAATTGTATGCTGAATGAAAAAGTACTTCCTTTTATTCATTTTACATCTTCTGCCAGTTAATTTCAAAGAGTGTCCCCCAGTTCTAGTAGTCTGATAATGGTAAATAACAACTTCCTATTTACTTGTTCCACACCACTCATGATTTTGTAAACTTCTATTGTATGCCCTCTCAGTCTTCCCTTCTCCAAGCTGAAAAGCCCTAACCTATCAAGCCTCTCCTTGTATAGAGACATCCCATACCTTTGATATTTTTTGGTGACTTTCTCTTCACCTTTTCCAGTTCTATTATGTCCTTTTCAAGGTGGGATGACCAGAACTTTACTCAGTTTTCAAGGTGTGACCACACCATGGATTTATATAGTGGCATTATGACATTCTCTGTTTTATTTCCTATTCTTTTTCCAATAGTTCCTAGCATTCTTTTTGCCTTTTTGACAACTGCTGTGCATTGTTGACCCTGTAGCATGGATTCTACTCAATAATTATGGATGTTGTAGTGATTCAATAATGAGCAGGCTACCAATTTACTGTAGGTTTGTATTGCACGGTTCGCACTTTTCAGCCAGAAGGACCCCTACAGCCCTTTACAAACTTGGTGTCCACAAGGTGTGGAATGCAACCACATCTGAGGACAAATGCATTGGCTGCTGCATTATACCCATCATCAGCTTTTAGGATGCAGTACGAAGAACAACTTCGCCATTTCAAGCTGAGAACTTAAAGAGAAAGGAAGAACACAATTAAGACAAGTTAAGGCTCGGTCTTGGGGATTCGAGCTAACGGTCCTGCTGTTGCGATGAAATGGTGTCTTTAAACACCACAAGTGGTTAGTGCTTTGGCTTTGTGTCTCATCCAAAAGATTTACTGTGGTAATTGGAGTTGTCTTGGTTACTAGCGACTTCTGGATGCTACGGCTGAATTACTCTGGATTCTCATAATAAATAATTGGGGTTGCTTAGGCTCCTTTTTCTTCCTTTTGTGCTATTCATTTTAGGGGAACTTTTGTGCATGTTCAATTTAAGTGGTCACAATCACTGCCATTTCAAGTGTGTTAAAAGGGGCCAGCGAGCCCATTTCAGTGTTTCTCCTCCCATGGGAAATGCTGGTGTTAGTCATTAATGAATTATTGTTTATTATTACTTTGGGACAGCATGATCACCCAAGCAGAGAGAGCCAGTGCTAGGACTCGACTTTCATTCACTTCAGTGGGAGTCATGTCCATTTGGAAGATAGCACCCAAACTCTTCTTGAAAAGTTAAAAAACCACTGATAGTGACTGTACAAGTTGCATTGTGAGTGGGATGCACTGAAGATTTCCAGTCTAAGAATAATGAAGACATGAAATTAATATTTGAACATAATGAATGTACCAAATTCAACCTATTCAAATTAATTTGTGCAACACGAATTTGGAGATTGGGTTCAAAAGTACAGTTTGTGAAACTTGTCAGTGAAAGGGACATCGAGTGTGGGCACCCAGGACAGGGGTGGACATCTGGGTTGGAGTGTGGAGTCAGGATTGAGGTGAGAATGGGAACAAGGGTGGGAATCAAGGCAGGAAGGCTGTGCTAGGTAAGGATGGGTGAACAGATTGCAGTTTGGGTTCAGCCGTTCGGTTCGGCTGTGTTCGGTTTGGTTCATTTGCCAGGTTCGGGTTCGGCCGTTCGGTTCAGCTGCATTCGGTTTGGGTTCGACCATTCGGGAAATGTTTTTATATGGTTTTTTTTGTTTTTTTAATACTTTTTTTGGGTTTTTATTTGTTGTTTTTTTGCTTTTATATGGTTTTTTTAAATATAAATGTTTTATCTAATATTATTTATATCAATCTACACTAAATCTAACTGCTATTAACTATTCTAAATGCTATGAACTAAATGGATTATATAATAAGTACACAGGCCTACTCCTACAAACACTAACGCTATCTCTATCACTAAGCTAACTCCTACATCTATCTATCTATCTATCTATCTATCTATCTATCTATCTATCTATCGGATAGGGGGGAATCACAAACAACACAAGGAGGGGTACAAAACTGAAATGAAACTTAAATCAATCTAATAATCCTACTCTAAATGAAAAAAACAGGGGAAGGAAAGGGAATCTGGGATGGAATATATGGGAGATGGAAAGGATTAAATGGCGGCAGGAAGAAGACTGAACACAAGGAACACAGGGAGGGGTAAAAACAAAAAATAACCACTAAATCTATCTAAGCTAAGCTGAATAAATGAATGAGAATATGGGGGTAGAGGGGTTGGATGGGTGAAATGGGAGAAGGATGACAATGGATTGGGGAGCTGGGAAATACTGGGAGAGGGAGCCTTCTGAAACACCTGCTGTTCCGGAACAGTGACTAACTCAGAAGGTGTTGGGAAGGGGGGAGGCAGACAGTTTTGTTTCTTGCTGCGCCCACCTCACCACAAGTCCCATTGGCTCCATGCAGTCTAGCCCGTGGCCAATCGTAGACTGTGAAGTCAGTGATCTGAGGCGAAAAGGGATGGTGATTGGGCAGGCTGACTGCTACTCCAAGCCTCTCCACCTCTGGTGCCTGGAAGTCTCCTCAGCTGGCTCCCCCTCCATGTCACATTTGACCTTCCAGTGACACTTTTTTTGCCACCCGAGCGTGATCCGAACTGACCAAACTGTTAGGTCATTTTGACATTCTGAATTGAGTTCGGTTTGGTCAGTTTATGTTCGGATTTGGGTTTGGTTGTCCGAACAGGCCGAGTTCGGGCCTAACTCCAAACTTCCAAACCGCGTTCGCCCATCCCTAGGGCTAGGAATCAGGGGGAAGGTGGGGGAAGTTATAGCAAGAGCAAGGCTGGGTAATCAAGGGTAAGGCTGGAAGAACAAGACAGGAAGAGGGAAAAGAGCATTGCTCGACCCAACTTCCTGTTGCTTCCAGTCAACCTTGGCATCTGCCCAGGTAGCTGGGGGTGTGGACAGGGCATGGGATCTAGGTGCCTATCAAGAACTGGAGGGGAGTGGCCTGACCAGCTCAGGAAACCCCAATGGGGGAAAACCGCTGAGGCTTATCCAGAGTGAAGGCATGGCACTGCGAAGCCAGCCACTGCCCCAAAGGCATTGGTTCCAGTTCCAACCCTTCCAGACACTTCATTTATTCATTTATTGAGTACTTCAGTCTGGTACTTTCTTTCCTGCATTCACTTCATTGTCTTGTATTTTGTTATTTAGGAATGCTGATACGCTTCTTTTTTAAAAAAAAATTTGAATATAAATTTGACTTTGATTAGTATGTCTGGTGTGATCGGAGCTGGCTTCACACATTTTGCTGCCCTAGGAAAAAGATATTACCTCCACCACATCTACACATCCCTCAAGCTAGGGCTTGCATTGCAGACATTGGAGGGAGTGCTCTTGGTTTCCCACTAATCATCTGTCCAACAGGAAAGCAGCAGCCCATCCCCACCCTAATGCAAGCCCTCATCAGCAAACATAAAAGGACAACAAAAGGAATCAGGAGTGCAGTGCTCCTTTCCTGAGCTGGAGTATTACATTTTGCTGCCCTCTTAAATTTGCTGCACTAAGCACCTAACCCCAAAGACAGGTCTGTGTGTGTCATAACACAGGAGAAAGGGACCAAATACCATAGTACCAAATGAACTAAGGGTGTCTTCAGACGTTACGAGATCACGCTCAACCACACTGAACCACGCTCAACCCCCCCGTGGGGCCAAAGGGTCCTGAACGTCTGAACGGCACGCGCCAGATGTTCATCACGCTCAATACCCACCCACATGGGGTCAGTTTCAACCACGCTTCCCGGGATAGCCGGGGAAAGGTCCCGGGAAGCGTGGTCAAACGAACCCCCACCGGGAACCAAGGAAATGTAACATCTGGATGCCAATCCCTGCGTGGAACCAAACGAAACGATCCCCAGCCGGGGACAAGGCACGCAGCGTCGCTGCCGGGCAACCAGCAACAACACAACCACCGGAGGGAGATTTAAAGCGAGAGCAGCAGCAAGCAAGCATGGCGGGATGGAGCGAGGAGGGAGGC
>QEPC01000181.1:51797-68662 GCA_003113815.1 Sphenodon punctatus | reverse complement strand
TTTCTTGCAAGCCTCTCCACCCCTGGTGCCTGGAAGTCTGCTCCTCAGTGACTGACACCTCCCTGTAATGTTTGACCTTCCAGTGAATCTTTTTTTGCCACCCAAACTCATCCGAACGCGATCCGAACTGACCGAACTGTTCGGCCATTTCGCCGTTCGGTGTTCGGATTGTTCGGTATGTTCGCGTTCGGGTTCGAGTTCAGTCATCCGAACAGTTCGAGTTCGGGTCGAACTCCGAACTTCCAAACCGCATTCGCCCATCCCTAGAAAAGAGAGAGTGAACTTCTGCCAATAAACCATGTCCCCTCTTCATCTCACACCTTTTCCAACTTAAAGGGCCAGCCCCTTTAACAAAACCAGCAGTTCCAGGATCATGGGGTCATGTGGATCAGGAAGATCCAGAATCCCCCACAAATTTTAACCCAAAGTTACACCACTGATCCCCAGTACGTGAGACCAGGGCTGGGACTGGTGTTGAGCTGACCCAGGGTTATATTAATGAAGTGGGACCCAGCCCCCCAAAATGAAGAGAACACTCATTTGGAAGCTACCACTGCTGCTGTCATTCTGAAGGTAGCACTGGTGTGCTCCCTGTGGGCTGATGGAGGATATCAGCCATCATCAACATAAAGGAAGAGGGGTGCAGCACCAGCCCAGTCTTATAGGGGGAGCTCACTGCAACAGCCTTGGTGCCGGTGACTAGCCTCCTTGCCCCACAGCCAACCCAGTGATTGACTCTGAGGCTGGCCTGTTGGAGGAATTTGGGGCCTGGTACATCCTGGCAGCTAGTACTTTATTTACACATAAGCAAGCAATTACTATTTTATTTATTGCAGTAGAGAGCAGGCTATTCAGGCACTGCCCCTTTAATGGAGGTAGCACCAGCATGTGACCTGCAGGTGATATATGAGGCACAGGTGCTAGAGGGAGTATGGATAGTGTCTGGATGCCTCATACCTGGGCTTGGGCATGGCTAAGTCAGCCCAAAGCCTCAAAAGGCCCTGTCTGGGAGAGACCTTGGGGAAGCAGAAGCTAAGTGGAAGTTCTGCTTGAGGAACTGGGCAGCCAGGGAGTGAAGGCTGTTCCTAAGAGAGAGTACTGGCTTCAGGAGTGAAGGTGCCTGGCTAGCAGTGAGACCCTGTGACTAGGAAGGTATGGGCTTTGTATCTGGAATGGAATACTAGTGGTGATGGACGTTGTAAATAAAGGCTGTAAAGCTAATTCCCATTTGAGCCTGGTCCTTGGGGTTTCTTCATCATCAATCAATCATCAATCATCATCATCAAATCAGTTTGTTTGTCATGACCATTGGTTGAGACAATATACATCCTACAATATAAAAACATTTCTTCTAATACTCAGCTTACCAAAAATAAACAAAATTCCACATATTCAACATGCTATAATTGGTAGGGTAAATTTATAGCTACAGCAACAGTACCCATTATACAATGTGGAGACATTTGGCAAGCAAAATTTAACAATGTCAACATATTGAAACTAATAGAAGGAACAATCAGTAAACAAAACCTGACAGGTTGATATCACATAGCACTGAATGACACATAACAGATTACATTTTGCCACCACGAATTCGCCTTGATACTGCCAAGACATGAGCTAAACCAGCCACTTTTAACATGACATGTTCCTGTGGATTAGCCAGCAGTAATGCCAGTTTGAAAAGTGTATCCCAATGTGATCTTCCTACAAAAAGAGGAAGAATCAAGCTGTGTCTTATTTTGGGGGGAGAAAAGGCAGTTAAATAAATAATGAGGGAGAGCCTACAGGGGCATAGTCTCAGTTCAAAAGGAGTCTGAGAAAATACTTATGCCCACAAAGCCCTACCCTGTTACACTCATCATATCCTAATATATTAAGAAAGAAAAGGCTTGTAGTTGGGGATCAGTTGTGATACAACCTGAAATTGGGATTGTACTAATTTGCATAATTTTGCATGTGTTGATTCTAGTAAATATATGCAAATAGTCAATTGCCTAATATTGAGGCCAAGCTAATTAGATAGAGAGGGTGCAAGGACATGAGGATATAGGAGAAGAGATGGGCAGGTTGGTATGTAGAGGCAGTGAAACAGAAGCTGGATAGGATAGTAGATTACGTAGGTCTGAGTGTGGGGTAAGTATGGGCAGGGAGTGGGTGCAGGGATATGGGGGGCCAAGATGGAAGATGATGATGCCAGAAAGTCCAGAATCCAAAGTCTTGACATTCAGCATCTTCCATTTTGGACAAAGGCCCCCACTTCAAGAACTATCTGAGTGAAAACAGACAAGCGGAAACCCAGTGTCTGCACCAGGGAGATGGAAGAGCAGGTCATTATTAGCTAGGCAACCAGGAACCCCAAAATTCAGGCACCTCCAATGAATCTGGGGTGCCCGAATTGACCTGGCACCATCAATGCCCGAATGGGACCCAATGGGCTGCTCGAATGCACCGGCCGGCCTTTGAAAGTGACAAGCCCTGGCTTGGCCTGCAGCAGAATCCAGCTCTGCAGCAGTACCAACTGAGGCTATTCAAAAGCTGCTACACACACACACACACACACACACACACACACACACACACAAACACGCGGTGCTTCTCACCTGTAGCACTGAGACTGTGTGAGGGGAAGCACCAGCTAGCCTTTGAAAGTGACAGGCCCCGGCTGGGCTCCACAGCATTCTCAATCAGTGCTTGTTAGTTTCAAAACCAGCTTCCTTGCCACAGTGCCTATCAGAGCACTGGAGGGAACCCTAGCCCACCTTTGAAACTGACAAGTCCTGGCTAGAGCCCTGTGGAGCCGAGCTCTGCAGCGTTCCCAGCTGGAGCCTGTCGGTTTCTCTTGGTAATGCTTACATTTCCAGGCATTAGGCAGCCAACTGGTCCTCAGGTAGCCTGTCGGGTGCCCATAAATGCAGGCATTACCTGCAGGTACTAACTTTAGTATCTGATGCAGCTCTACCCAGGGACTATGAAGCAGTCCTTTTGGCCATTACCAACTGGGCTGGCCACTGATGCATCGCCAGAAAAGAGGACAAACATTTGCATGAAATTTACACATGCTATTTTATACTAATATATGCAAATTTGTAGTGCAGAGGGTGAGATCAGAAGTGGGCAGGGCCACGTCAATGGTAGGTGGAGCCAACCCAATGGTAGACAGAGCCAACCCAACAGTTAAGCCAGTGGTGTGGCTTGACCCAGCAGCAAGGAGTTCACAGAGTTAACATTGGAGGGAGATTACATTAGTTAACCCTGGAAACGCCTTGTTACACATGAAGCCCTGCCACTGGGGGAAAGACCCCTCTTACTAGGGAGTCGCTATTATGGGGGGCGTTCCTCAGTTTCTGTGCCCCCCAAAAGAAGGGTGAGGGGTGGATCTGGGCTGCTCCAGCAAGGGGATGGGGTGGTCATGGCTCCCCCAATTCCTCTCAGGGGGTCCCCATTCCCTGCCCCCCAAAGCCAGGAGGAGAAGTGTGGAGGTCTGTGGGGAGGCAGTTACAGTACCTCTCTCTGTGGTGACTGGAGGCAAGGGTGAGGGAAAGGTAGTTCCTTGCATTGTCCTTGGTTAGGATAGGCATGGTTTTTAGTAGGGCAATGGGAAGAGAGGCTTTCTTTCCCTTGTGCATTAGCGGTGAAAAAGACCATTCTCTTGATGGTAAGGGGCTCTGCCTGGACATTAATGGGGACTAGCTAAAGGGTGCATTGCCCAAGTGGTAAGGAGTTTCTAGGGCATAGCTAGGGCGTGCACTGCCTTTGCATTAAGGGGTGCAGAGAAGAACTTCATGAGGGCTAGATAGAAGGTGCACTCACTGCTCAGGAGTCCCCAGCTGTTTACAGGAAGAGATGGAGACAGCGTAGTTCAGATGGTCTCTTTTACTGGCCTGGCTTGTGTTGGTGAGAGTATGGAAGCATTGGTGAAACACCAGATCCTTCTATTGCAACCAACCACCCCCTCTTTACGACTGTTTTCCAGGGTATAGCTAGGGAGTCAGTACAGCAGGGAGGGATGTGAATGGGGGATGGGGTCTGCATTACCCAGACAGCAGCAGCAGGGATGTTAAAGGGAGCCCTGGTACTGGCAGGCAGCAAGCAGAGGAGCGGGAGAAGCGAGCTGCTGCATGGAGGGAGGGAGGGAGGGAGGGGGTGTCTTACTTTGAAAGCCACTGGCAGGGTCTTGTTGTAGTGCCAGTGTGAGGGCAGCACAGAGCACAGGAAGTTGAGGCTGTCGGCCTGGACCAGCTCGGCTGGGTGATCAACAATGATCTTCACCATGGTGCAGACTGGTTATTGTGGGGGCGTAGCCTGGGCACCGCCACCAACCACGGAGAGGGGGGAGGAGGAGTTGTGCTGCACTGCACTCAACTGAGAAGGAGTCAGGGTCGGGAGAGGTCTGCTGCTGCTGCACTGCCTTCTCTCCGCTGCTGCACACCAAAAAAGCTCAGGGTCCATGGGTGAAAGTGCATAGAGTGCTGCTGCGGACAGCCAGCAGTGGGAGGAGGGATGGAAGGGGAAATTCTGGACAGCTCTATAGTCCAGTTCCCCTTCCATGCTGGACAGCACAAGCTGTCAGAAATGCCCGCCGGTCCGGGACAAATCCTGACCTCTGGCCACTTTATTACCAACTAGAGAAAAAATCTTCCTCCCAGAAACTGGACATAAACTGCCATGTCTTGTCCTAAACTCAGAGCTTCCAGTAATTACTCAAGTGTCTCTTGTTCATCTATGTTTCCTGCCTGTCGAAATCCATTCCATGCTCTCATGCTGTGACTCAGGGGGGCTGGGATGCAACAGAGCACCCTTCTCGTACATTTCCGCCCCTGCCATGAATCCCCAAGAGCCAAGAGCTGCTCCAAAAGCTGCAGCCAGAGGGAAAATATCATTCTGCTCCTCACTGCCCTTGGGATTTCCTGCCAGCTGAGGGGGTGGAGAGAGTCACCACCATTTTCCCCAGACGGCAAAAATTATAATGCCAGACAAGAAGAGAACTAAGGTGTTTGGTGAGGTCTTAAGGAGGAATTGTGAAACAGAGGATGGAATTAGGGCTAAATTGAGAATCTCATGAGAATCGCAAAATGTTACTGAGATCTCAACAAGATTTTGGTAATGATCTGAGAACTCACAAGAATCTCACAAAAAAATTAAAATTCTCTGCACATGTGCAAATGGCCACCACAACCATTCTGCACATACACGGCCCTTTCCCAAAATGGTATCAGTGCCATTTTGGAGAAGGGTAACCAGTCTGCACATGTGCAGTACCATTCGTGCATGTGCAGAATGGCTGTCCTTTTCCAAAATGGCACCAGTGCTGTGGGTACCATTTTGGAAAAGGGCTGCAGATGCACAGAATGGTCCCAGTGGCCATTTTGTGACTGCGGACTGGGTTTCTTTGATTTTTTGTTCACTATGAGGCAGCCACCTCCTTAGCGAACTTGCCTCCTCGGCTGCTCCTGCAGAGAAGCAGAGAGGGTGGAAAGTCCCGGAGCAGCCCCCAACTTAGAGAGAGGCAGCCAGGTAATTAAAAGGTTTTGTTTTATTAACTAGTGCAGGGGAGGGGGAGATTCTTACTTTTCTCTGCAAGTATCAGGGCAATTCTCGGCTCATTCTCATTTGCAAGAACAAACTTAGAACCCTGATTCTCGTTAAGAAAAGCAAGAATCCGAAAAGTGCGTTTCAGCCCTAGGTGGAATCAAACAAGACAATGACCTGCATTAGCTTTCATGAGGCACATTCACAGTCGTGTGCCCGCCTATTAGGTGTCTGCCACATGGTCGCCACAGAGTCACCACTCACAGCCAACTCCAGGGACATCGTGGACCCACCATGTGGGCCAATGAGGACTAATGGATGTCAAGGTATCTGTGTCTCATCAATTAGATTCGCTCACAGCCTCGCCAGCATCCAGGTCTGCCAGCAGATACAGTCCCGCCTAGCACACCCAACCAACGGAGAGGCGGGAGTAGTAGCAAACTCCCTCCCTGACCTCTCAGTTGAGAGGTACACTGAAATCTCCCTCCCCACAGCTCCCTCCCCCTCATTTGAGATCTCCCTCTCCACAGTCTCCTTCCCCGCCTCTCACCTCAGAGGTGCGGTGAGATCTTCATCCTCACAATCCTGTCTCTCCCTCCCCTGAGATCTCCCTCTCCGCAGTCCCCCTCCCCATCCCTCAGCGTGTCTCTCCGCAGTTTCCCTCCCCACCACTTCCTCTCCTAAGATCTCCCTCCCCACCTCTCAGCTGGCTGCAAGGAGCACAGTCAGTGACTTGCTAGTGTAATGTGACTTGAGTTCAAATCTCAGTGCTGCTTGCACTTCCTTCCTCTGACCAGCAGGGAATGCTCTGCACTCCAACTGTATCCTTTTGACTTGAAGGATGGCAGTTTGGATGGGACACATCCCATCAAGACTGGGCGAGACGAGTGAATAGGGAACACTGATAACAGGCTAATTCTTCCCAGCCAAATAGTTCCAGTTACAAGGAACACCCTCCCACCCCCACCCCAAATCTGGGGCCTGAATCTGTACAGCACTTACTAAAGGCAATGGGGCTCTTTGGGAGGCAATGGTTTCAGCTCTGTGGCCTCAAGGTAACTAGCTGTTTCCTGTGCAGGGAGGAGAGGGGTATTGTATTAGAGACAGACACTAGTGAGAGATCTATTTAGGTTTCTAGCTGTCTCTTTCACACACACACACCTCACGAGCTGCACATCCACAAAGGTTAGTGTGCCCTCCTCCCTCCTGGATTTGATGAATTACTTGAGCACTTGTTTCCTGCTCTCACTCTACAAGATATGGCTGGTATTTACACCCTGGCCTTTTGAGGCGAGGAAAAAAATAACAATTACAGAGAAACCTGTGCCAGGCCCCCTCCTCCCACAGGCAAACCCACTCCCACACTGCCTCTGTTTACTTGACCTTTTTAAAGCACCCCCCAGAGGTTTCCAGCCAATCTCATTTGGCCTTTCAAAATCAAGCTCTGCCAGGCCCCTGGGTCACACAGGCCCCCATGGCAGTTCCCTTAGGCTGGTTTCACAGGATAAAGGAAGCAGGAATAAGCAATCTATCTGGGCTCTCAGTTCACGGGTGATTCTTACCCTTTCTCGTGATGGGAAAGGGACAGCATCACACTATCACACTATATGGAATGGGAAAACTCCAGCTGATGAGCCAAATCCAGTCTGAAGCTGTTTTTATTTTGCCCCTTTTTGCAATTCCTTGATCTAGCCCGCAAATCCAATCCCTCCCTCAAGCATTGAACGAGTTTGCTATGGGGAACCAAGTTGAGGGCATACACTCAGGGTTGGGAGATGGATCCATGCTGGCACAGAATAGTTCATAATCTGAACGCTCCCCTTCTTCTCTCCATCCTGAACACTCCCCTTAAGCACCCCTTATCTTTGTTAATTATACTGTTCTGATGAAGTTTTGTTCAATAGATTAAATAGATCTGGACATTCTTTGTCTCCCTCTTTTCAACTGCTCCTTTCAGATTTTGTGTGCTGGTAGGTTGTATACATTCTGCAACAAAACCAGTTTTTCCTCTTTAGTACATGGAGGTGGGGAGGATTCGTCCACAGAAAACTGTTTGTTTTAGGCATTCTTTACGCAAAGCGTGATAGTAGGGAATGCCTTATGTGGAGTCGTATCTGACTGTGACCCTGCATCATCTCTGAAACTACACCAGCCAGCCAGATGTGTCATACATAATTTTAAAGGTCTCACTGAGAGAAGCCCGATACGCCCACCCCCATGTTTGTGGGTTGAAGGTTCCCAGAGATATGAGGGTGTACTGGTTCCAGAGCTATTACTGGTCCCTGTCTGGTCATGTCAGAATGGGATTGATGTCACGGTGCCAAGTGACCAGAGGCCTTAGTGCTAGGGATGTGCGAACAGAGTCCGGGGGTTTACACATGCTCAGAATTGCTGTGGCAGCCATTTTGCATTTGCACAGAGTGTTTGGGGAGATTTTTGAGACTTTCTCAAGATTCTCTAAAACATCAACAAGAACGAGCGAGACGTCGCCAGAGGTTGCAAATATCTTGCAGATTCACGCGAGAACGTGGTGAGTTCTCATTTCACCCCTGGTAGGAAACAGCTTATCATGTGAAGTAAATAGAACTGCACCCCGCCTGAACTGGCTGAACAAAGTTCGGGTTTCAAACCCATTTGGGCGGGGGACAGGAGGGAACCCAGTTTTCCCTCCCACTCCAGGCTGCGCGGATGGAAGGAGCACCAGGCCTCACTTTCCCCCCTCCCACCCTGCCCAGTCTGGTAAAAAAATTGTTTTTAAAAATCCACCCCAGGGATTGACCTACCTGGTGGTGCCGGGGCTCTGGTCCTGGGTGCGGCAGCGGTGGCGGGTCCGGCTCTGACGGTGTTCTGGAGTGCTTCAGACCTCTTCTAGGCCTTCCGGGAACTGAGGGAGGGGCTGGAAGCCTTCCTTCAGTTCCTGGAAGGCCTAGAAGAGGCCTGAAGCACTCCTGAGCGCTGCTGGACCCACCACCGGTGTCACTGCCACCGCTGGAGCTGGCGGCACCACCAGGTAGGTCAATCCCTGGGGCGGGGTTTTTTGTTTTTGTGTTTTTTTAAAATTTTACCAGGTTGGGCGGGGGGGAGGTGAGCCCTAGGACCCCTTCCACCCATGCAGGCTGGAGGGGGGAGGGAAAACCAGGTTCCCCCGCCCCCCCAAACAGGTTCGGTGAAACCAAACTGGTTTGGGCCAAACATCCCAAACCCAAATGGTTTCAGGGGGGCAAACCCCAAATGGGCCGAATACCGAACCCCCCGGTGTTCGCACATCCCTACTTAGTGCTATGTGCCAGAGCAACCGATAGGGAGGGGGTCAGAGAGCAGCGGGGGCTGGATGAGAGGGAAGAGACAAGTGGGGGCCAATGGGGGTGGGAATAGGCTTGTGCAGTGGCAGGGAAGGGGGACCCATAAAGAAAGTCTTTCCTCTCTTGTTATTTTATGCTGCACCGAAAGGAACATGCCTGTCAGTTTCACTGGCTTTCTGAGGCCAGTTTGCTGGAAAAGAGCAGCAACCTTCTAAGTAGGGCTGTGCACGGGGTGTAGTGTAGGCAAATTCCTGTGGGCAGTCTACACTCACAACCCACTCACAGGTTTAGCTCGTGAAATCTGACAAATGGGCATACACCATGCTCTGCCTGTTCCCCCCCCCCTCCCATTACTCGCACCCATGGTGAACCATGGGGAAAACCACATGATTCCTTCTTCCAGCTATTCCTGGGTAGACAGTGTTTTTCCCAGCCAATTCTGGGTAGGCAGTCGTCCTCAACAGTTTGTCCTCAATCTTTCTGTGCGTCCAGGCCTTCATAGCAGTCAATGAGCAGAACTTGACAGCGGTCCATTGGATCCAAGAATCCCACTGCTGTTGGAGTACGGACATTTTTAGGCATAGAGGGGTATCAGCTCTGTCTGTGGCTGCACACTAGGCCACACAACAAGGAGGCAGTGGCTCCTGCTATGGCACCATGCAGATGCCTTCTTCCGGTAACAACAAACCTTACTGAGGAGGATCAAAGCCATGTGACAGCACCTTATGCATGCCAAGAGCAACCTGTCAAGAAAAGCAGCTTTGCTTCTGGATACCCTGCATGTGGTTGTACCAACAATGAAGATTGTCTAGGTGCACAAAAAAACACCAACTGGTGGGGAACGTACTGGCATTGTGCGGAGATATCCTCATCCTGAGGATAGTATTAGACCCTCAGAGGATGACTGGAGAAACAGCATGGTCATGCACTCCCCCAAACCCGTTGATAAGTGAGTTACCATCGCCATATGGAAGCTTGCCACTCCAGACTCATGCTGTCTGTTGCTCGGAAATTTGGGGTGGGAACCTCCATGGTAGCCTCAATACTCATGCAGGCTTGCAAGGATCTGCTAGATGGGGGGTGCAGTTGGTTGACCCCACAGAGGTAATGGAGGGCTTTCAATGGGAGGGCTTCCCTCACTGCATTGAGGTGATCAGTGGCAGCCATATCACCATAATCTGTCTGACCAACAGCAAGGATGACTACCTCAACAACAAAGGGTTCTTCCTCCTCATTCTGCGGGCAGTAGTGGATCACCATCAGAAGTTTGTGGATGTTCTTGCAGGGTGCTCCGGGAGGAACCACGACACATGCATATTCCAGCAGTCCCCCTTCTTTGGTCGCATGCACACTGTGGATTTTGGACCCAACACTGAAACCCATATTGAGGGGATGCTAATTTAATTTATTTATTTAATTAATTTATTTATTAACGAAAAGTTCTTCTACCCTGCCTCTTTTGCACACAGGTGACTCAGAGCAGCTTACAGCAAAAAATCAACATACAAAATGAACACATCAATATAAATACCAGAAATTAAAAACCATCCAAGAGATCAAAAATTTACAAAGACCAGTACAAAACCACAACCCATTACCCCTAACCCATCCCACCCACCCCCTCCTCCCTGCCAAATGCCTGATGAAAGAGCCAGGTCTTGCAACTGCATAGGAAGACAAGGAGACTCGGGCTGAGGCAAACCTCCACCGGTACGGCATTCCAAAGTGACGGCGTGGCAACTGAGAATGCCCATCTTCCAATCGAGACCCGCCAGAAGTGCGGGTCCTCCAGGAGGGTGCTCCCAGACAACTGAAGGGGCTGCCCAGGGGCTCAAGGGGTGAGGTGATCCTTCAGGTAAGCAGGACCCAAACCATTTAGGGCCTTAAATTTAAAAACTAGCACCTTGAATCAGGCCCAGAAGACAATAGGCAGCCAGTGCAGTGCCCAGAGCACTGGTGTAATGTGCTCCCTGTGGCCCGTCCCAGTCAAGAGATGGACTGCTGCATTCTGTACTAGCTGCAGCTTCTGAACCGTCACCAAGGGCAGCCCCACATAGAGCACATTGCAATAGTCTAGTCTCGAGGTGACGAATGCATGGATGATGGTGGCTAGGTCCGAGTCTGAGACATATGGGCGGAGCCTCCTCACCAGATGAAATTGGTGGAAGGTGCACCTGGCCACAGATGACACCTGGAAGTCCAAGTGCAGTTGCGAGTCCAGGAGCACCCCCAGACTCTACACAGATGGAACCAAAGGAGGGTGAACACCCCTAGAAATAGGAGTGTTCCCTCCTTCCAGATCACTGACCCCACCAACCAACATCACTTCCATTTTATCAGGATTGAACCTCAGTTGGCTCGACCTCATCCAATCCTCCACAGCGGCCAGACACCGAGATAACAAGGAGACAGCAGGACTGGGGTCAGATGAAAAGGATAAATACAACTGGGTGTCATCCGCATATTGATGACAACAAACTCCCCAGCTGTGTATGACCTCCCCAAGTGGCTGCATATACCCATAAAACAAAAGATGGGACAGAATGGAATCCTGCGGGACACCACATGAGAGAACCCCAGGGGATGAAGTACTATCCCCTACAACTACTTGCTGTGATCTGCCGGTAAGGTAAGAACAGAACCATTGTAAGACAGCTCTGTCCACCCCGGCTAGGTCCTACAGGCAAGTCACCAATATCTTGTGGTTAATGGTATCGAAGGCTGCTGGCAAATCCATTAGAACTAGAAGTGTCATTCAACCCCTATCTAGCTCTAGCAGGAGGTCATCAACCAAAGCCACTAATGCTGTCTCTGTGCCATAGCCCGGATAAAGCCTGACTGCGTGGGATCAAGAAAGCTGGTGCAATCCAGATGTGCCTGCATCTGCTGTCTCCCTAAAAAGGGAAAGTTAGAGACAGGCTGATAATTGCTGGGGCATCCACATCGAGAGATGCTTTCTTGAGGAGGGGGCAGACCACAGCCTCCTTGAGGCAGTCCGGTAACCTCCCCTCCCAAAGGGAGGTTTAATTACCCCAGCCAGCCCCTGCCCTAAAGTCTCCCTGAAGACCTTGACCAACAAGAAGAAGCAAGGATTTAGTTCACAAGTTGTGGCCCGAACAGACCCCAAGGAAGCCTGTTGTTCTCGGGAACCCCACCTACCCCCTAAAACCCTGGCTCATGAAGGCCTACAGCATTGCCTGAACCCCACAGCAAAAATATTTCAACAAGAAGCTCAGTGTCACCTGGTCTGTTGAGGGATTTCAAGATTCTGAAGCAGTGTTGGAGGTAGATTGTCTCAAGGATTGATTTAAGCTCGATACTGCTCCACTGCTTACAACTGCAGCCTGTGTGTTGCACAACTTATGTGAGACCGAGGACCTTGGATAAACCACTACCATCTGGCCATCATGATCTGGTACCCCTTTTCCAAGACCAGATGAACAGAGTGGAAGATCGCATGGCCTAGGAGATAGAGTCATAGAGTCACAAGGCTGGAAGGGACCTCAAGGGTCATCTAGTTCAGCCCCCTGCACCACTGCAGGACCTGCCACACCCCAACCATCCACACAGAGAAATACAAGACACCTTCTGCAAGCACTTATAAATAAATGCTAACACTAATCTGTGATTGGCTGTTTAAATGACATTTGCATTTTGTGAGTTGTAATGTTACTGATCTTTAAAATGTTCATACAACTCTTTACATTTTTGTGCCAACATTTGAGTAGAATGACATGCAACTGGTGTGGGCATCCGTTCTGACCCAGTTTTCTCCAACCCATCCCACCTCTGCCACACCCCAACCTCCCCTATCCTTGCTATACATGTATAACCCTCAGTCTCCCCTCACCCCCATCCTTGTACCAATGAAGAACCCTATCAAAACACGCAGTGAAGGCATATGTTAACAGAAAATACAACGTTCATTTATTATATAATACTACAAAACATTTACCTTAGAACAGTGAAACAGTGCAAACAGAGGGAGCTAGGAACTATGTGCAAGGGTAGTGGAGGGAACTATTTACATGGGTCTATAAAACTTATGTACAAGTATCCAGCATTGCCATTAACTATTTAAAAGTCTTCAGGTCTGGTACCCCCGGGTCCGGCTCCAGTGGGCGCTTTGAGCCCTTGATAGTGCGTGGAGCCAGTGGCGTATATCAAGAACTATGTCCCGGATCTCCTGCCGCTCCTCCTCGCAGTCCAGCTGAAGCTCATGTGCACACTGTAAAGGTAGAAGCGAACATCGTGATTCTCCACAAGAAACTACTACCTTTATGCAGCTATGAGAAAGTTAAAGTTAAAAACAGTTTCTTAATATTCCAAAGTGCATTATAATAAAGTTTGTATTATTTCAATACAGTTTAATCTGCTGTCTCTATCTCTTAGTTCCATATACATGGGCACTTGTGGTGTGGATAGCATAGAAGGGAGAGGGTTAGGTCAGAGAAAGCCTATGTGACAGGCCCAGATGCCTGGAACTGCTGGCTGATGGATTTAAGAAGAAGCAGTCCGTTAATACAGTTGTCATGTATCCTGTATATAGGCATATATTTTTGACCATTTGTGTTTTAATATGTTGAACATTAGACTAGGCCTTTTAATGGTTAATTTCTAATTAACTGTCTTTAGAATGTACTTTTAGCTGTAATCTTGGAGAAAGATACAATTTAGTCTGTCTCTTATAATAAAATAAAATAATAATAATAATAATAATAATACTTTATTTGTATTAACCAAAAGGTTACAACAAAAATAGAATTAAAATTAAAATACAAAATACAAAGTTACAAAAACCACACTTGTCACAATAGAACACAAAAAAACCCCTAAAATCATAAGTTCCAAAACACACATAATCAAAACCAAACACATTCTTGGGGCCCCATACTTATAACCACCACATCACAGGGAATTCCTTAGACATATTCCTCCAGCAGTCTTTGTCTGAGTAGGACTGCACCCCAACAAAACTGAGCTGAAGCTCTTGTACATTGTGAGTCCTGGCGGCTTAACATTTTACATAAAAGTCTGTCCTGGGGCAGATTTTGTGGGTCGTCCATAAGAAATCTTAGATGGCTTACTCGGAGCCCACTATAAGTGGGACAACAAAAAATTATATGGCTAGCATTCTCTATTTCCCACATATTATAAAGCAAACATGACCTATTTTCCCTAGGGATACCTATATATCTCCCTTCAAGAAGAGCAGAGGGGTTTACCCCACATCTAAATAAAGTAAAAGCCCGCCTAAGATTAAATTTTTCCACCGAAATAGATAGCTCTTGAAGGGTACAAAAGGATTAACCAGTTGGAAATTTGGAGCTACCTTTTGTAGGTTTAGATCTGATATACCTCTCTGCAGGTCCTGAACCAGAATCCTCCTCTTTATTAATTCCACAGCACCCTTACTCCCCAACAAAATAAAATAGCTTCTAGAAAAACTTAGTTTATAACAAATTTCTTTCAATTGCCTGACTCCATTGGCTAGCTTCTATGATATTTTGGATCAGTTGGATAAGAAAGGAAGAATCACCTGAAAATAAAATCACCCTCAAGCAAAATTTAATTATCATTATTAGAGCCAAAGATATGACCATAGTTCTACAAGTTTCAGCTCTGAGGAGAACTTGTGGTGTACACTTAGGAACGCCCAAGATAGCCCTCAAAAAGCCATTTTGTATTGACTCCAAATTATCAAGATGGTCTAGGCCCCAGATTGGAACCGCGTATAACAGCTGATTAAGGACTTTGGCGGAGAATAACCGAATTGCACGCAGCACTTGTTTGCCGCCCTGCCTGTAATAGAAATTGTGCAGAGCTACCGTAGTTTTGCAGACCTGACCTAGAGTAAACTCAAGATATTTCTGCTATTTCCCACTTGCAGACAGGAGGACACTCAGATATTTAAATTCTCTCATCTGGGTGATTTCATCATTTCCAATTACCCAGCGGTGCTGTTTCCTTTTGCTGGAGCCTGAAATCATCACTTTGGAAGTCTGTCTCTTAAAGAAATCATCATTTTCTGTTGACCAGTCTCAAGATACGTGACTCCCAAGCAGGGCAGGAAGAGGCCTTGTTTGTTTGGAGTTTACTCATTGTTAATCCTATCTTAGATGATAGTAACCTATTTTAGAATGTATTTATTTATTTATTTATGTACTTAATACATTTATTAGCCACCCTCCATGCCAATGGCATCCCAGGGCAGCGTACAATTCAATAAAAACAACATTCAAAATAAAAATACTTTAAAAATCCAAACAATTTAAAACCAAAACAGGGTGAGAATAAACAAATAAAATAGAGGGGTAAGGAGAGAGATAAAAACCCTAACCCCCATCCTCCCCAAAGGCCTTGGCGAACATTCAGGTTTTACAAGCCCACCGGAATGTCAAAAGGCTTGGGGCCAGGCGAGCTTCCTCCGGGAGGGAGTTCCAAAGTCACGGCCTGGCTACCGAGAATGCCCTCTTCATTGTGATCCCCCGCTTAACATGGGGGACCTCCAAGAAGGCACCCCCGGCAGACCGAAGGAGCCGCTCTGGGATGCGGAGGGTGAGGCGGTCCCTGAGGTATGAGGGGCCCAGACCATGAATGGCTTTACAGATCAATATCAGTACCTTGAACCTGGCTCGGCACGCTATTGGCAGCCAATGCAGAGTCCGGAGCACAGGTGTTATATGCTCTCAATGACCCATCCCCATCAGGAACCGGGCCTCCGCATTCTGCACTAGCTGCAGCCTCTGGACCAGGAACAAGGGCAGCCCCACATACAGTGCGTTACAGTAGTCCAGCCTCAAGGTGATGAAGGCATGGATGAGGGAGTCCAGGTCTGGCCCGGAGACGTATGGATGCAGTCTCCACACTAGATACAACTGGCAGAAGGCGGCCTTCACCACTGCCTCCACCTGTCGATCCAGGCAGAGATCCGAGTCCAACATCACCCCCAGACTCCAAACCTGCTGAGCTATAGGAGGGCGGAACCCCCCATCAGGGTGGCCAACACCTCCCTCACCCTCCCCACCACCATCACCTCTGTCTTATCGGGGTTGAGCTTCAGTCTGCTCTGCTGCATCCACTCTGTCACGGCCTCCAAACACTGGGATAGCAATGAGACAGCAGGGTCTGGGTCAGCTGAAAAAGAGAGGTACAGGTGCGTATCATCAGCATATTGGTGATATCACACCATGAACCCTCTCATGATCTCCTCCAAGGGTTGCATATAGATGTTAAATAATAATGGAGACAGAATGGAACCCTGCAGAATGCCGCAGGACAAGGCGTGGGGGCAAGATGTTTCAGCCCCCAGCACCACCCACTGGCTTCTCCCCAAGAGGAATGAGTGGAACCACTCAAGAACAGTCCCGTCCAGACCACCCAGGTCTTGCAGTCATCTCAACAGCAGCCCATGGTCCACAGTATCAAAATCAGCCAAGAGATCTAGCAGGATAAGAAATGTAGAACATCCTGCATCCATCTCCCGGCGGAGATCATCCACCAAGGCCACCAATGCTGTCTCCGTGCCATAGCCAGGACAGAACTCAGATTGAAAA
Source organism: Sphenodon punctatus (assembly GCA_003113815.1). Lineage (NCBI taxonomy): Eukaryota > Metazoa > Chordata > Lepidosauria > Sphenodontia > Sphenodontidae > Sphenodon > Sphenodon punctatus. The sequence goes on along the minus strand of QEPC01000181.1, from coordinate 52,272 downwards.
GGGTCTAAGAAACCGATGCCGTCTAGATGCACCTGGAGCTGGATCGCCACCACCCGCTCAATAACCTTCCCTAAAAAGTGAAGGTTAGAGACAGGTTGGTAGTTGGTGAGTGTGTCCACATCTAATTATGGTTTCTTCCACAGGGGGTGCACCACTAGGGATGGGTGAACGCGGTTCGGAAGTTCAGAGTTTGGCCCGAACTCGGCCTGTTCGGACGACCGAACGCGAACGTGAACCCAAAAATACCAAACACTGAACGGCGAAATGGCCGAACAGTTCGGTCAGTTCAGATCACGTTTGGGTGAGTTCGGGTGACAAAAAAAGGTTCACTGTAAGGTGACAGGGAGGGGTAGTACTAGTCACTGAGGAGCAGACTTCCAGGCACCAGGGGTGGAGAGGCTTGCAAGAAATGAAACTATCTGCCTCCCCCCTTCCCAACACCTTCTGAGCTAGTCACTGTTCCTGAACAGCAGGC
>QEPC01000181.1:30330-51612 GCA_003113815.1 Sphenodon punctatus | reverse complement strand
TTAGTGATTTAGTTTTAGTGTTTGTAGGAGTAGGCCTGTGTACTTATTAGATAATCCATTTAGTTCATAGAATTTAGAATAGTTAATAGCAGTTAGATTTAGTGTAGATAGATAGATATAATATTAGATTAAAAAAACAAAACATATAAAAACAAAAAAAAAACCAAAACCCCAAAAGAAAACCATATAAAACCCAATAAAAAACAAAAAAAAATAGAAAAAACAAAAAACCCACCCATAACATTTCCCAAACGTGGCCGAACCAAACGCCAGAAAGGCCGAACAGAACGGCGAACGGCTGAACAGAACAGGCGAACAGAACGGGTGAACCAGAACCCAGCGAACTAACCGTCTGCCGAACAGACGAACCGAATGCAGCCGACCTGAATGGCCAAACCGAATGGACGAACCAAATGCAGACGAACCGAACAGCCAAACCCGAACCATGATCTGTTCGCCCATCCCTATGCACCACAGCCTCCTTGAGGCTGGGTGACAACCTCCCTTGCTGCAGGGATGCATTAACCACTCTCGCCGACACCGTCCCCAATGTCTCCCTGGAGGCTTTCACCAACCAGGATGGGCAAGGATCAAGTTCACAACTGGTGGCTCTCACAGACCCCAGGACATCCACCTTATCGACTGGCATCACTTCCGGAAACTCCCCCCACAAAGTTGGACCAGACAGGGCCTCCGTAACCTCGCGCTCTCTACCCACTGTCCCCAACCCAGTGTCAAAGGAGGTTTCTTACTATTAACAGGGTTCTTGCTATGTACTTTGAGAAAACCCTCCTTGTCAGCAGTTTTGACCTGACATCATTTTTAGCTGACTTCCAAGCAAATTTCCATCCATAAGGAGGGAGAGGAGAAATGGATTTTTCAGAAACAGTTCCTTCTTTTGAGCTTTTCTCATATCCATCTGGCAGAATGGGGCAAAGGACTGGGTAATATGAATGTATATTAAGGGTGGGAATTTCGGTTCCCCCGGTATCCGAAACTGCCGGTATTTTGCTTCACCAGCAGTTTCGGATTAACCTGGTAAAAAAAAAAAATCCAGACTGGGCAGGGTGGGTGGGGGGTGTCCCCCCTTCCACCCGCGCAGTCTGGGAGGGGGAGGTGGAGGTATGGGTTTTTTTCATTGATTTCAATGGGGACAGTTCCCCATTGAAATCAAGGGGAAAAAACCGGTACCGGTATACCGGTTTTAATCCGGTAAACCGTTTTTTTGTAAACCGATAAAACCGGTAACCGGTTTTTTTCCCTAAGTCCCACCCCTAGTATATCCCATATGATGCATTGAGTCAACCATAGCAATAATACTTACAGCATATGTTATATCTTATAGATGTTAAGATCTTTGAACTTGTAATAAGAGCTGTTCCTTTAACAGAAATGTCTTTCTAAGTCATGTATTTTAACTGACACTGTTTCTTTTGTACTATGTCTTTATTTGAACTTAATTCAACTATTGCTTCATATTTTTATAATATTTTTACATCTCATAGCTTCATTTATAAATTAATTGTCTTTACAATACTTTGCTGAGCTGGCTGGCTTTAGCATAGTGTAAACTGAGTTTCCACATATTGGAAAAGAGCACCCTATATCCAGACCAGATTATGTCAGGCCTGGACCACTAAGCACAAATTCCCTTTGAGGAAACTGAGGCACAACACGACAATGTCTGGCCAAAACCACAAATAAACCATCAAGAGGGGGTCAACAAGATATTCCTGGAATCATCAACACCTGGTAGACAACCTGATAAGCCCAGTGTGAGTGGCTCCACAAGGAATTGATCCCCCAAGGCCAGGATGGACAGACTGTTACAATAAGGTGGTGATGAGCTCACTATGATACATAAACAATGGAAGAGACCCACCCCCTCTCTGCGAAAGAAGAGTGATCTCACCTCTTTCCAACAGACCCCCTTTCCCTTGATCACAAGGGAGGTGGTAACCATGATTGGGCAGTTCCTATTGGCTTGAATTGCACAAGAACTGAATATAAAGATAACCAGAACTAGCATACTTTGGCCAAGGACTAGGAGCCATTAGTATATAGCAGTGAGCTCCATGGTCTCAGTCCTGTCCTTCTCATTGCTCTCAAGGAACAGCGCTCTCCTCTCCAGTATCACCTGGGCCCCCCCTTCCAGCCTTTCCTGAACCAATGACTGCACGTACTCTAGCTTGTGGCCCTGGACACATAAGAACACTATGTAGGATTAATACTTATGCTTAGGTGTAGGTAGCATTGTTACCTGCCAAGACCAGGAAACCAGGACTTGTGTTTTTCTATTCTATATTAATAAAGTTATACTGTTTTACTGAGCAGACGCCTTGCTAAGTAATTGAGAGGTATATATTGACGTGGGTTTAACTTAAAGGTGACCATCGATCCCGCTCAGCTGGTGAGCACACACAGTCACTGCTCATTGGACTCATTATTGTGGTTGAACCACTCCAGTCCATTGTGAACAATATTTGAGTACAGCTACACCACCCCCTTCTTGTTGTTGCTCAGTGTCAGTGCTTCGGTGGCTGGAGATGTCTTCCTAGTCTTCCAGATGGGGATTTGCGGGTGGGGCAATGCTCGTCTCCTCCTGGTCGAGGAATTGCTATGGTGGGATGATGGCGGGTGAGGCTTCTCTAGAGCAGGAAGGGTTTAGCAGGGCACTGCTGGTGGGAGGGGGAGGCATGGCTGGAACAAACTGGATTTGGCAGGCTGTGTATATGGAGCCTTGCCAGGGGTGGTGGGAGGTGGACTGCATGGGAGGACAGGGTGGGCAGACATGATCCAGGCACAAGGGGGAGGAAAAAGCCAATGGGAGGAAGGAAGACCCTCAGTCTTCTCCCTTGTGGCAGTCACATGCTCAAGAAGGGAGCTCTGGAGAAGGAGAGACTGGTCCAGATGACTTTCCGTCCATTTCCACCTCTCCTCCATCTTCCTGCGCATCCTCTCAAGTACAATGTCTGAGTGCTGGAGATGCTCCAACAGGCTGGCCCATTGCCTGTCCTACCGACACCAGTCCACCTTGGTAGCAAAGGCCTTCTCCTCTGCTCAATTGTCCTGGAGCAGCTGCCTATGGTCCCTGGCCATGCCCCAAAAATTTCATCCCAGAGATCATCCACACACCACAAAGTCTCCATAATCAGGTCCCGGGCAAACTCCTCCCATCACCACTGGTTGAGAGCATGCACTCAGCGCTTGTGGCTGGCACTTGTCATGCCTGTTCTGGACCTGTGAATGTGGTAGAAATAGAATCATTACTTGGAACTGCCCCACCCTCCACTGTATTTTTCAACTCAACTCTTCTGCCCATTCAAAAGGCTCCCTTTCCCACACACTTAATGACTGTCCAGCCTATCCTGTTCCCACCTATTTTAACGGTCAAACTACACTCTGTTCCCCATCCCCACTGCTGCCTTTTCCGTCCAGTGTTTCAGCCCTTGCCAGCCCACAGAGCATCCCAGGAATGAGTACCTGTCCCATTTTGCTGAATCTGCTGCTGGACGTGCTGCAGGGGGATAGCATTGTGCGGGGTTTCTCCCTCAGTGATCACTGCAAATGAATAGTGGACATTAGGGAACCCCCTACAATCCTCCCTTCCCTCTATCTCCAATCTGCACATGCAGTGGTGTTCCTGCAAGTGGTGTAGTGGTGATTTTAAAAGTGCAGGAACTCCTCATAAGAGCCTCCTCCACACAAAGCCTCCAAGTGTTCCTGCTACAATAAACCACTGTTTCCCGCTGATTTCAATGGCTGCCTGTAGGGCTGCCTTTTCCACTTGCTTCCTTCAGCCATTCCCTGCAGATAGGGTCTCAGTTTCTTCACAATAGCACAGGCACAATAGCAAGGCATTCCCACTCTACAATGGCCAAATTCTTCTCCCTAGGGAGCAGGTTCTTGCTGATGAAGGCAACTGGGTGTCGCCTCCCATCATCACCTTCCTGTATGAGGGGTGCCCCCAGGCCCACACCTGAGGCATCAGTCCAGACCACGAAGTCGGAGCCGGCCAGGATTGAGTGCTGAGACAGCTGCTTTTTCAGTTTATCGAACACCACCTGGCAGGTGTCAGTCCATTCCACCCTGTTAGGGAGAGTTTTTTGCATAGTTTAGAGAGTGGTGCAGCATTGCCAATAGTGCTGAACCCACTGATAAAGCACCTGTAGTAGCCAGCTATACATAGGAAAGTAGGGGTGTGCACAAGGCCCCCATGTCGTTTTTGTTTTTCGTTTTCATTTTCATTGTTCAAAAATGTTGTTTTCGTTATTAACGACAATGTCATTTTCATTTTTGTTATTGTTATCATTTTTATCATCATTTCTGGTATCATTTTTGATATCGTTTTTGTTATTGGTATCGATATCGGTATTGGTATAATTTTTGTTATCGGTATCGATATTCGTTACTGTTATTGATATCGGTACCATTTCAAACAAATATTTTATTTTTGGTATCAGTATCATTATTGATCCCTGGTCATAACTAATATTTATCTAAATCTAAGGGAGACAGGGGAAAGGAAAACTATCTATTATCTGATCAATTATCTATATAACTATTCTATTCTAATCTAATCTAATCTAATCTAATCTATTCTAATCTAATCTAATTTGATAGATAGATAGATAGATAGATAGATAGATAGATAGATAGATAGATATTCATTCTACCTATCTCTATATAATGTACAGAGGGGAGAAGGGCAGGGAAAGGGAGAAGGTCAAATGTAGGGTATGAGGAAGGAAAGGTATTGGTGGGAATACCTAATAAATAAAACAATGAGGTCTAGGGAGGATTTTTTTATGTGCAAGCACCACAGTTCTGTAAACGCAACCTGACAAACAGAGTTCTCACACAATGTAGAGAAAAAACCTGGCCCTCCCATTATAAAGGGTTGCAGTGCCCTCCCCCAGAGCCCCTCTGATTGGTTATGGGAGGCAGCAGGCATTGAGCAATTACAGAGTCCCATGAGACTGCTGGGGCCTGCTTGTGCTGCTCATTAGCCAGGGATACATCCATCAGAAGCCTGCTGAGCTGCTCGCCCCTCCCAACACAGTCACAGTTCAAGAGTTCAACCCTGTTAAGACTCTGAGATATCTGCTCCCTCCTCCCCTTGCTACATTTCCCCTCCAAAACCGAACTGCCACAGCACTAATAATAACAACAATGATAACGACATTGTCGTTTTTGTTTCTTGTTATCGTTTTTGGTATTGTTTTTGGTATCATTTTTGGTATTGTTTTTGGCATCATTTTTGGTATCGTATTTTATATCGGTATCGGTATCGGTATCGGTATTCTCGGTTGTCATTTTGGGTATTCTCAGTTGTCATTTTCATTATCGTTGTCATTATTCTTGGTTGTCATTTTTGTTATTGTAATAACGAAAACAAAAATGACCATTTTCATTATTGTTATTATAATAACAAAAACGACATGCACACCCCTAGTTCCTGTTTCTTGGTCCTATGGACTAGTCACTTAGTAATAGGCAGTACCTTCACAGGGTCATGGCTGAGCTTGCCACTTCCCACCCTGTGACCCATGTACATCACCTCAGCAATACCAATGTTACATTTTTGACACCTTAACTGTGAGGCTAGCATCTCTAAGCTTCCTGAGCACGGTAGTCACATGGTGGTCAACTCCTCACAGGACTTGCATAAAATGGCAATGGGGATGATCCCATGCCCCGCGGATACTGCACACATGTCCATTGTGAATGCATTGTGATGTGCAGATTAGAATCCACATGGAGGGGTTTGGGATTGTAGCCATTATATTCAATGTACACCAGAGCAACGTCACTGCATTCTTCCAATACCTGGTCCACCAGTCTTTGGAAAGTACTGGGGCTATTGGTCAGTCCAAAGGGAAGAACTATGAATTTGTAGAGTCCCTTATCCATGATGAAGGCTGATTTGGGTTGAGCATTTGGGTGTAGTGGTATCTGCCAATAGCCCTTAGTGAAGGCTGAAACACGATCTTGACTTTTTCTTGGTTATCGTCAAGAATCATAATTCTCTATTCATTTTAAGCGAGAAACGATAACCTAGAAAAATACCAATTCTTGATATTTCTCGGTTGAGAATTTTTTCCTGAAATACCATTTATCATGACTGTGTACAATTTACTGCAATTTAACATTTACTGTATACCAATTTACCATATACCGCTTATGGTGTACCACATTCAGCCCAGTAATATGCATGTACAAAGTGGCACTTTGCATTTTGCGCATGTGCATTATCAGAATGAAGGAGGTACATGGTAAGTGGTACACAGTAAAGTGGTATACGGTAAATGGTACATTGCAGTGAACAGTAACGATAAACAGTCAACAGTATTCCAAGAAAAAATTCTCATCCGAAATCTTGGTCTGTTATCAAGATTGTACTGAGATCTTGGTGACAATTTTTGATTCTGGCAACATTTTTGCGAGAGAAAAATTGCTTCTCGTTTCAGCCATAATATAAACCGGGCATTGCCCAACCTATCTAGGACGTCATCAGTCTAGGGCATGGGATAAGGATCCAGGACCATGCTAACATTGAACCTCCTATAATCGATGCAAAACCTAGTGGCACTGTCTCTCTTGGAGACTAGTACTATAGGACTGGCCCATAGGCTTGACGACTTAGTGATAACCCCAAAGTCAAGCATATCTTTAATTCCTCATGAACCTGCGTGCAGACCTTGCCTATAGTTCTAAAGGGTCCCGTAGCTATCGGTTGATGGTCCGCAGTATTTATCCTATGGTCTCTCCCCTTTGTGTGGCCAGGTATAGTGGAAAAAAACTCCTCATGCTCCCTCGGCACCTGTTAAATCTGTTGTCTCTGTGAGTCTGATAGACCCTCTGCCACCTGGATCTCAGACAGAGACTCCCCCTACTTGCACTCAGCTAGCATGTCAACTGCTGCTGGATTCCTCTGCTGCATAGTACATAAAGCTAATGGAACCTTCGCTGCTGTAATACGCCTTGAGCATATTAACATGGAGCACCTTGACTAGCGCATGTGCATGCATGTTCTTGACTGAATATGTGACTGCATTCACCCAGGCGAGCACCCGATAGGGCCCGTCCCACTCTGTCTGGTCCTTTAACTCCTTAGTCAACACCATTGCCAAGACGAGGTCACCTGCTTCGAAAGAGCGTTCCTTTATGTTCACCATACGATGCCTTTTGCTTCCCTTGGCTGTAAGCTAAGTTAATGTAAGTTAGCTCCAGAAGTTCCTTAACTTTTTTTTCTAAACTTGTGCACATACTTCTATTGTAGAGTTAGCTTTCTGTTGAATAACACACAGTAGAAGTTTCTTCAAAACAGAACTTTACTAAGAATGCAGAAGACATGCTTCCATACTGTACAGACTGCATGGGACAAGATGGAGGACAGAGAGAGAAGAGAGGAGCCAAGGGGGAAAAAAACTGTTTCATCCCCTGACCTTCCCCCTACTGGACAAGCCCCATATTGAGCGTGCAGGGCTTGCAATGGGCTTTTACTTGTGACTGTTGCACAATCCAACACCCCTTCTCAACAGTCACTAGTCAAACCCACTAGGTTCATTCTTCTTAATAGCTTGCGATGGTGTTCCCCTGCTAGTGGCTTCATGAACACATCCGCTGTCATATCCTCTGTAGGACAGTATTGCAGATCTATGAGTCCTTGTTCCTGTGAGTCTTTCAGGAACTCCGCCGAACCTGAACTTGGGTTTCGAACTGAATGACCAAACGACCGAATGGCGTTCTGTTCGCCCATCCCTACTCAGCATCAGCAGCCGGCTGTGTCTGTTCCTGCACTTGTGTTACCTTTGTGCTGATTTTGACTATTTGTTCAGAGGATTGCTCCCTTTCAGTGGTTTCATCCGTGGTTGATTGTTCTCCTTCGCCTGGACCTTGGAGAGTCATTACGCTTTCACTTGAGTTTTCCAGAAAGGTCACACTGTTACTAATGGTTATTCTGTCTGTGCGTGGATCCAGGATCCTGTAACCTTTGGAATGCTCACTGTATCCTACAAGGATGCCTTTCACTGCTCTGTTTTGCAGCTTGGTACGTTTCTCCTCTGGGATATATACGTAAGTCTTACTTCCAAATACTCTGATGTGGCCCACACTAGGTTTTTGACCATGCCACAGTTCATATTGCCACAGTTGGGCTCCTCCAGGACTTTGGCCCTGGGGGACTTCAGTGCCCATGCCAATACCGGCCTTGTGGGAGCAGAGTGAGAGTTCATGGATGCCATGGAAACATGGACTTTTCCCAAGTTGTCAACTGCTTGACCCATGTGTGGGGGGCATACCCTCGACCTGGTGTTCTGTTCTGGCCTTGAGGTGGGTGATCCAGTAGTGGGGGATGTGAGGATCACGCCCTTGTCATGGATGGATCATTACCTCCTACAGGCCAGTCTCTCAGTGCACCACCTCCAGAAGGGGAAGGGACCAGTTAGGTTGGTCCACCCCCGGAGGCTGATGGAACCTCAACAGTTCCAGGAAGCTCTGGGGGATTTAACCTTAGACCCAGACGGTCACTCTGTTGATGAACTCGCCCGAGCTTGGAAGATCTTGCTCAGGGAAGCCATTGACAGGGTGACTCCGAGACGTCTCCTACCACTGTCTCGTCACCACAGGGCCCCCTGGTTTACTGAGGGGCTGTGGTGTATGAAGCAGGTAGGCAGGCGACTAGAGCGACACTGGCATTGGACTCGTGCTGAATCCGACTGACTTCTCCATAGGGCCCAATTTGTGGTCCTATGCTGAGGCTGTGAGGACAGCAAAGAAAGAGTTCTTTGCCGCCCTCATAGCATCTTCAGAGTCACATCCAACTGAGCTTTTTCTGGGTGGTGTGGGGGCTGGTCAGTCCGATCTCCCTCCGCCTGGATGGGGACTTGTCGCAGGCCCGCTGTGAGGAGTTTGCCATCTAGTTTGCAGACAAGATTGCTTGGATCCAGAGCAACTTCAACACTGGTGGAGGTGGAGCGCAAGGCTATGGAGGCCCCATCTGGTCCAGCTTCTTGGGATGAGTTTCGGGAAGTGACGCCAGCCAATGTTGTGGGCATTCTGGGATTTGTTAGAGCCACCAGTTGTGAAACAGATCCATGCCCATCCTGGTTGGTGAAGGCCTCCAGGGAGATGTTGGGGACGGTTCTGGCAAGGGTAATCAATGTGTCCCTTCAGCAGGGAAGGCTGCCCCCCGGTCTCAAGGAGGCTGTGGTGCGCCCCCTGCTGAAGAAGCCATCTTTGGATGTGGATGCACTTGCCAGCTACCGACCTGTCTCTAATCTTCCCTTTTTAGGGAAGGTTATTGAACGGGTGGTGGCACTGCAGCTCCAGGTGCATCTTGACAACATCAGTTTCCTTGACCCATTTCAATCTGGGTTCTGCCCCGGCTATGGTACAGAGACGGCGTTGGTGACCTTGGTGGACTATCTCCGCCGTGAGATGGATGCAGGACGTTCAACAGTTCTGTTCCTGCTAGATTTCTCAACCACTTTTGATACAGTGGACCATGGGCTGATGATGAGATGATTGCGAGCCCTGGGGGCCCTGGACGGGACTGTCCTTGAGTGGTTCCGCTCATTCCTCTGAGGGAGAAGCCAACGGGTTGTCCTGGGGGCTGAATCATCTAGCCCCCGGGCCCTGGAATGTGGTGTTCTGCAAGGTTCCACTCTATCTCCATTATTGTTTAATGTGTATATGCAGCCCTTGGGGGAGATTGTGAGAGGGTTTGGTGTGCGTTGCTACCAATATGCTGATGACACCCAGCTTTACCTCTCTTTTTCAACTGACCCAGGTCCTGCCGTCTCAGTACTGTTCCAATGTTTGGAGGCCGTGGCGGATTGGTTACGGCAGAGCAGACTGAAGCTCAATTCTGATAAGATGGAGGTGATGGTGGTGGGCAGGGCAAGGGAGGTGTCGACTGCCCTCGTAGAGGGGGTCTGCCCTCCTGTAGCCCAGCAGGTTCGGAGTCTTGGGGTATTGTTGGACTCAGATCTCCACCTGGATTGGCAGGTGGAGGTGGTGGCTAAAGCCATCTTTCGCCATCTGTATCTGGTGCGGAGGCTGCGTCCATATGTCTCCTGACCCGACCTGGCCATCATCATCCATGCCTTCATCACCTCGAGGCTGGACTACTGCAACACACTCTATGTGGGGTTTCCCTTGATACTGGTTCGGAGGCTGCAGCTAGTGCAGAATGTGGTGGCTCATCTCCTTATGGGGATGAGCTGGCGGGAGCACATCACCCCCGTGCTCCACACGCTGCACTGGCTGCCTATAGTGTACCAAGTAAGATTCAAGGTGTTGGTTTTGGCCTATAAAGCCCTACATGGTCTTAGCCCTTCATACCTCAGGGACCACCTCACCCTCCGCACCCCAGAACAACCCCTGTGGTCTGTGGGGGGTGCCTTCTTGGAGGTCCCCTGTGTAAAAGGTGGGGGGAACAATGGAGAGGGTGTTCTCGGTGACCGTACCGCGATTGTGGAACTCCCTTCCGGAGGAAGCCCATCTGGCCGCAAGTTTGTTGGTCTTCTGCCGGGCCTATGAGACTTGCCTGTTTTCCCAGGCTTTCGGAGGAGGGGTTGGGATAATCAAAATGTGTGTGTGTTGGGGGGGGGGGTAAATAGGGTCTTTTAGATGGGGTTTTTAATGCTTTTATTTGTTGTGTTTTATTGTTGTTTTTATTTTTATGTTGTACGCCACCCCGAAATGCCATGGGCATGAGGGGGCAGCTAATAAATGTAAATAAATAAATATAGAGTTTTCCTTATTGTTCTAGAATACAGCCAATTTTGTAGGTAGGTAGCAGCAACTGCTGCTTCACCCCAGTATCTTTCTGGTATTCCAGAGTCTGTTAACGTGCATCTAACCCTTTCAGTTAGCGTTCTGTTTTTTCTTTCAGCTGTTCCATTCTGCTCGGGTGTATATGGCACCGTGCTTAGGTGCTCAATTCCATGGAGTCTCAGGAAGTCCTCTACTTCCTTTCCTGTGAACTCACCTCAATTGTCAGTCAACAGTGTCTTTGGTCTGCACTGGAACTTGTTGCTTGTCATGGTCACATAGTCCTGAAGTTTGTCGAATACTTCATCTTTATTCTTCATGGGGTATGTGATCGTGTACCTTGAATAGTCATCAATGAAAGTAACCATATACGGGTTGCCTTCTGGTGTGGGAACCTTCATTGGGCCGCAGACATTGCTGTGTACAAGATCAAGTGGTTTTGTGGCTCTATTATGACTCTTCTTAGGAAACGTAGTCCTTGTGGCTTTGACTTTGATGCAACAGTCGTATTTCATGATCACAGAACACGTTGATACCTTAAGGTCTTTGGTCAACTGCTGTCTGTGCATTTCCTTGATGCTGTCTGGGTGTCTATCTCCCAAGCGTCTATGCCACAGGTGGATGCAGTCATCGTGTGGCTTGTGTGAAGTGAGCTTCGCCTGTTCTTTCACTGTGCTCAGATGGTACATGTGCTCATCTGCAGTGGTTCTGGCCAGTACTTTTGTCCCACTTTGGATTGTGCATTTGTCTCCCTGGAAATGGACAGTGAGCTTCCTTGCTGCCAGGCACCTCACGGAAAGAAGTCCCCCTTCTAAGTTGGGCACATAGAACACATCTTTCATGGGTATGGTCAGTGTGCCTCCCTGTGACTGGTTGCAGTACAGGAATCTTTGTCCAATTCCTTCTGCGCTGATGCTTCTCCCATCTGCAAGGTAGATCCTTTCTTTACTGCTAAGATCCAGTCCTGTGAAGAATCCTTTATCACTAGTCATGTGGCTCGTTGCCCCAGAGTCTACACACCAATTTTGGGATGAGCTGTCTTGTGTTGCTCTGAAGCACCCACTCCATTGTTGAGCGACTGTGTTGCTGTTTGTGACTTTATCCCTCTGCTTTGTTGCTTGTGGAGATTGTTTCTGCTGTTCTGCTTTCCATATATAGCAGTCTTTCTTTAGATGTCCCTCCTTTTTGCACCTGAAGGATACTCTGGTTTCCCTCTTAGGAGCTTTGTCTGAGATTTTCAGTGCAGCCTCATTACCCTGCTTTAGGTGATTCTGCAGGTTCTCCTTTCTGATCTGGAATTCATCCTCAAGTCTACCTTTAACAAATTCCAGCTTCAGTTCAACTCTGGTCTTGTCTCCAGGGCACTGATGAGGGCACTGTAAGATTCAGGCAGGCTGAAGAGGAGTAGGGTTACCACATGACTGTCCTTTATATCTTCTCCAATGGCGTGCAGCTGTGCCACTACTTCCAACATGGCATTTATATGCTCCTGCATTTCACTTTCTTTCCCAAGCCTCATTTTGTATAGTTTCCTCAGTAGAAACAGTTTGCTATTCAGGCTAGTTCTCTCATGCAAGTTTTACAATGCAATCCACATGCCTCTTGCTGTGGTTTCACTTCTTATATGGTTTAGCTGGTCATCTTCTACCAATAAACTTATTGTAGCCTTTGCTAACCTGTCCTATTTATCCCATTCCTCATGATTTGCTGCTGGTCTGTTCGTGGTAATCCCCTCCCATAGATCATCTTTAGACAGCAGCTTTTCCACTTTAAACTTCCACAATTGGTAGTTTACATTGTTCAGCTTTCCTACCGAAAGGCTGAGCTCTGAGCTGCTTGCCATACTTGCTTCCCTCCCTATCCCCCCTTCTTGGATTTAGGCCTTCTTACTCACAGTCAGTAGGCCTCTCTATCTTGGAGTTTTGTTTCACAGTCTGCACTCCTTCTGGGCTGCTTCTAGTCTTCAAAATTTCCTTGAAGATGTCCTGGGCCCATAACCTATTGTAGAGTTAGCTTTCTGTTGAATAACACACAGCAGAAGTTTCTTCAAAACAGAACTTTACTAAAAACGCAGAAGACATGCTTCCATACTGTACAGACTGCATGGGACAAGATGAAGGACAGAGAGAGGAGAAGAGAGGAGACAAGGAGAAAAAAACTGTTTCATCCCCTGACCCTCCCCCTACTGGACAAGCCCCATATTAAGCTTGCAGGGCTTGAAATGGGCTTTTACTTGTGACTGTTGCACAATCCAACAACTTCACTACAGAATTCCCATCAGGTTCCTTGGCCTCCTCTCCTCCCAGGTGTCCCTGCCATTCTGAGACAGTAGCAGCCCCTACAGACTCACTACAGACTCCCCAAGCAGGCAGCTGATCTGGAAGTCAGAGAGAAGCCCAGCTCCAAGTTGGATATATGTTGCAGTTCTGGGGGTCCAGTTCAAGATCTTGGATATTACAGTTTTCAGGAAATACTGAGTTCACTTGAAACCCAAATTCACAGACCTAAAATTTGCGTTTCAAATATAGAAGCTGAAAAGGGGCTTGGGAGTTTATTTGGGTTTTATTGAAGCCTGAATGCACAGCCCTACTTTTAGGGACAGCGTGGGTGATGTCTCTGGAATTCTGGGCAGGCACTCAGGCCTCCTGTATCCCACTACTTGGCAGGAAGCAGGAGTGCCATCTTCCACCTGCATTGCAAACCTCTGCCTGGGACTTGCACAGGGGATGGGGAGGAGCATCCCAGCTCCCTGATGAACAATTTTTGACCCTGTGTACAGCTGGGCCCAAGCGATAGGCATTAAAAATGTAGGATAAAAAACTTGGCCAAATGGATTTTGTGCTGAAACATCTGAGCTTTATCCAGCTGTGTGGAGAAGAGATGTGGCATAAAGTTCTCATTGACCCCCATAGGATCCAGCAGTGACATCCTCACTGTGAACACCACAGCCATCTCAAACACATGCCCCTACAACCTCATCAGCTCAGGGTGGCATGCAAGCTTCCTACCTGATCAGAGCTTGCAGCCAGCCTGCCGGCAATGCCTTCATTAGGACCCTGTGTGACTTCAGGAGGGATCACGGTCTAGTGTGCACCTGGAAGTCTGGCCTCTAATCCCACCAGGTTATCCCACTGCCTCCCTGTGTGGCCCCGGGCAAGACATACTGTCATTAAGGGGGATCCATTTTTCCAGATCGTGTTGGTGAGTAGTATCCAAAAAAGAGTGCTCTCATCAGCTGGTCTGCTGTAGGGGTGTTAATCTGGAGGAATTCCTGAGGAGTAATTGACTCCCTCTGGTTCTGTCCTGGTGAGCTGGGAGAACTAGGAAGTAGCTGGATCCTTAACTCTGCATTTCCACCCATTACTACTGGTTTGGCAGAAGGCGGGTTATTACAGCAGGGATGGGGTAAACCAGCTGACTAGGAATGACCCTTTTGGAACCCACTGAATACCCTCAAATGTTGGAGGCACCTGCCAGTATCTAATCATCCCCCCCTTTCCTAGATTTACCTGGATTTGGGGGGGGGGGGCATGGCAGTGGCAATCTTGGCAGTGGGCAGCATCAGGAGTCATTTATTGCTCAGAGGCCTGTGCAGTGTTGGCAGGCTTGGCCCTGGACATGCATATATGTTCCTGGGAGGCTGTGTAGACCCTAGAAGTGCACACATCTGGGACCTGTCCAGACAGCCTAGGCCTCAGCACAAGCCTCTAGATGAGAGCTGCATTGGGTACAAAATTAGTACCTGCAGATAATGTTCACATTTTTGGGCACCCCATTAGGCACCTGATGGGCTACCCGAGGACCAATTGGGTGCCCGATGCCTGAAAATGCAAGCAGTACCCAAAGAAACTGACAAGCCCCATTGGGAAGTGCTTCAGAGTCCAGCTCCACAGCACTCCAGTCACAGCTTGTCAGTTTCAAAGGCAGGCCAGGGCTTCCGCCACACAGCGCTCTGACAGGCTTCTTTTGAAACAGAAGCACCAGCTGAGAGCACAGTGATCCCAGGCTCCACATTAGTCCCAACCAGGGCCTGTCACTTTCAAAAGCTGGCCAGAGCTTCCCCACCGCCACCCCCACCCCAGTGAGAGGCGCCATGGTGAGGGAAGCAGCCTTTGAAACTTACAAGCCCCATCTGGGACCACTGTGAAGCTGGGGCCTGTGACTTTCAAAAGGCCAGCCAGTGCATTCAAGCAGCTTGTCGGGTCCTGTTTGGGCATCAATGATGCATGAACAGGGCTGGGCCAATTCGGGCACCCCAGATTTATCCGGGGTGCCTGAATCTTTGGATGCCCAGTTGCAGCTCTACTCTAGACACCAGATGGCCCCTAATGCCCCCACCATGCCCCTCCCACTACACATACCTTGCCACTGCTGCCCACTCCACAGAACACAGAGCATCACTGCTGGATTGTCCAGTCATCACTGCCGCACACCCATTGCCACTACTCTCCCCCGCCAAAGGACACACAGGCAAACCAGATTGGTTCCTGCTTGGATACCACTCAGGTACTCCATGATACCTGATCCATCATGTGGTGGATCCGAGGGGAGGGGGGGAGTATACCCATTTCAGTACTAAAGCTGACAAAGACAATATCGCACAGACAAGCACTGAGAGGTAGTGAAGTGCATGCTGGGGAGTCAGAAGACTAATAAAAACATGCTTGCATGCTTCTGAACTAAGTGGCCAAATGATTGTCTCCTCCTCCCTCCCCAGATTAACTCTATTTCCTCACAGAGGTAACTGCCCCGCTCCCTTTAACCCACACTTCTAGCCTCCTGCTTATGAGAACACGAGTGAAGGTAGAGCTAGAGGAGTAATCACATGGGAGCAAGCCCTAAATAACCTTGGGAGAGTCACTCTCTCTTTGTGCCTCAATTTCCCATCTGTAAAGCAGAATGATAGCAATTCTCTGCCCCAGTGTGGGAGGCTCTATCAGAGTGCACTGTGTCTGAGTAACATCTTCGCACAACGGGGATACAATAAGGTGCTGGCTAAGGGGGACGGGAACATGATAACCTTGCAGGACAGCATTGCCCGAGGGCTACTGCTATACAAGATAGCAGAATGCAGCCCTAATAGGATAAGACTCGCTTACAGGAAGCATTAGGGATGTTGACTTTGACCGGCCCAGCTCCCTCCTGCCAACGGCTGTCAGCACAAAGCAGTGTCAGGCCATTCTTACTTCCTTGACATGCATGCACGCACGCTCTTAACTCATCAGCTTGCATGCTCAACTGAAGAGCCCCTGCTTGTTGCTCTGGAGGGGATGCTCTCCTCTGAAGGAATGGCATGGTCAGCAGGGGCAGAGACCATCTGGAAGCACAGGCATCCCACTGCCTGGCTATCACCATTGCTCCCTACACTCATGTAGCCACAGAGTCCACAGATAATTGCTTGCACATGCCCAAACAGTGTTTTCTCACTTGCTACACCTGTGCGAGTCAATTGCTTGTGGACTCAGCAGTCGCACAGACACAAGGAGCAATGGTGGTGGTTGTATATACATGAGGAGCAATGGCAGCAGTTGTGCATTATGTGTGGGGCAATGGCGGTAGCCAAGTTACTGATTTTGAGGCTGCGCTGGTGAGGGGAGGGGGGACTAGAGAGTGAGGCCAAAAGAGCATGTACGTGAAGGAGGACGATAGCAATTTTACTAGAGCTGAAACTTGGCTCGCCATTTTCGCCAGTTCCCGACGAGAAGGGGGGAGGGGTGTTTCTTGGATAGAGACAACGTGATAAATGCCCCCCCCTTCTCATTGGGAACCAGTGAGAATTTGAGGGGGGCCAGGTGCGGGGCCAACACGAGGCCGGAGGTGAGCAGGGGGCAAAGACAAGCCTCCTGGGCACCTCTGACCACCGCCCAGCCTCCCCGTCTGGGGGGCGGTGAGTAGAAAGTTCAGGCAGAGTTGTGCGTGGCCAGGGGCGTGGGTTTGGGGGCCTAGCAGGTGGGTCAGGCAGGGGTTTACTCACTGTCTGAGGCATCCTAGCCCCACCCCACCCCTGTTGTGCTCCACACCATTCCATGCCCCTTCCAGTGTTTGCAGTTTGAAAAAGAGAAGAAAAAAACTCGAGCATGTACAGAGCTGCTTGGCCTTGGCTGCCCTTTCCAAAGATGTCACCCACAGGGCCAAGCAGCTCTTCTACACATGCTTGCCCTTTCCAAAGATGGCACCCGCAGGACTGACCATGCACAGAAGAGCTTGGCCCTGTGGGTGACATCTTTTCAAAGGGCAGCCAGGGCTGAGCAGCTCTGTGCATACACGAGGTTTTTTTCCTTCTTCCTTTTCAAACTGCAAAGCTGGGAAGGGTTCCGGTGTGGTGCGGAGCACAGCCAGGAGGTTGGGACCCTCCTGGACAGTGAGTAAACCCCTGCCTGACCCCCTGCTAGGCCCCCAAATGCCTGCCCCATGCCAAGCAAGATCCAGATCATCAGTGAACTGGTCACCTCACTCTCTTGGCCCAGTGAATCTGAGGCTGATACCTGGATCAAATGGATAATGTAACCATAAGTCTAGCCATCTTTGTTCTAAAGAGCAGGGCCAAGTGGCTTGTTTATGGGACTGACCCCCAATATTCAGGGTATATGGTCAGTCTACAGGGCTGAAGCCTTTTGCAGAGGATGTGCGGGGAGGGAGGTCTGCTGCCTGTGCTAAGGAGAGGAATCAGAGCTGAGTTGGCTCCCGTCCCAATGGAGCATTCCTTAATGTTCAGGCCTCATTGTGCCTGCCGTCAGAAGACAAATGCTTTGTTTTGGAAAGGAGCAGCCATGGCTTCTGCCTCTGCTAATGGATAGTGTCTCTAGCATGCATGCGCCGCAACCGAGTTACTGCGAGTAATGTACCAGAGCCTTACGTAGTGATCCAGCTTCAGAACCGTGGTGGGATCCTTCCCTCCAGGCTCCCTCCCACATCACTGTCCCTGTAGGGGAAATGATGCTTCTCTTCAACCCAGACCCTGTCTGCCTCCCAATGGCATAACCAGGGTCTAGGCTGGGTTGTGGGGAGGGTCTCCTTCCTCACTCCCAGCCTGACATGGGCTCCTGGTGTCCCTTTCACCTTGCCCCAGAGCTAGGGAATCTCCTGTGCTGTAACTGGGACTGGGATTCCTCCATGCTGCTGCCAGAACTGAGCCAGGGACTGCTCTGCATTACAGTCAGAAGAGGAGTATGCTGTTGCTCAGCCCTGCTGCCTTGATCTGCCCTGCTGCCACCCAGTATCTTTTGAAAAAGACAAGAAGAGCAACTGATTAAGCTCCTCTTCCCTGATGGGTCAGAAAAAGTGCTGCCTTGGATATGGGGGTTAGCTTCAGCAGAGGGGTGGAAGGAGTGTTAATTTTGAGGCGGGATTCTGAGTTACTTTGGAATAGGCAAAGAAAGAGTTATTCCCCAATAACCCTGAGAGCCCTATATGACAGAATGATTATTAGGATGGGGATCGTAACAGTGCAGGTCAGGTGACCATTCATATAAATCTGAGCTGGGATCAGAGATGTAGCTATCATAGGGACAGGAGGGACATTTTTCCCAGGGCACAGGGCTCAAGCAAGGGCAGGGGGCAGAAATCTTGTCCTGTTGCAGCATGGCCAGGTGGAGACTGAGCTGAGCAGAAGTGGAAGCATCTGCAGTGCACGGTGCACATGGGACGGAGCAAGCAGTGGTGCTGGCACGAGGCAGGCAGCGCAGCCACAGCCTCCAGGGCTCAGGCACAGCAAGCGGAGGGAGGGAGAGAGAGGCACCGGG
Source organism: Sphenodon punctatus (assembly GCA_003113815.1). Classification (NCBI taxonomy): domain Eukaryota; kingdom Metazoa; phylum Chordata; class Lepidosauria; order Sphenodontia; family Sphenodontidae; genus Sphenodon; species Sphenodon punctatus. The sequence goes on along the minus strand of QEPC01000181.1, from coordinate 33,091 downwards.
GTGTCAGGAGTGTCTCTGGAGTCAGATCAGTGGACTCATCAGAGTGGAGCTCCTCTCTCCAAGTTCATTTCTTGTGTATGGTGCTGGACCCATTTTGACCTAGCTATGCCCTTGGCTAGGAATCTGGTGAGGCAGACCACCCTGGTTGCTTGGAGAAAGGAGGACGTTTTTAGGAGCTGCCTGCAGCTCAGGGAAGAGCCTGGGAGGGATCCCTGAAACAGGGAACGGGAGGGATGATCTGTGTTTTGAGAAGGGCTCCAAGGTGTCCCTTATTTGAAGGGGGCATCCCTTAGTTCAGAACCCTACAGCCCTAACATAATGGATGTTCCTTATTTACATCATATGCCTCTTATTCGGAACCATGTAGCTCCATGGAGCATGATAGGCGTCCCTTGTTACAGTATTCCTCAGTTCTGGTGTGTTCCTCGTTTTTCAAATTTGGATCTGGTGAACCTAGCGTTGAGTTTGTAAAACTGATGACACAGTCAAGTTGTTAGTTCGGTTAGAGCCCTGAAGATAAGAGGGAGGGATCTCAGATGGAGAATAAAGTCTGTTGCCTTTATCTGGGAACCCAAGACCCAAACCTGTGGAGATGGCCAACCAGCTTATAGGTTAGATACAGCTGAAATGAGTACCCTCCCTCCCCGCAAAATGAGTAAATCTCTCAAATATATGCCAATATCTATTTATGGTTTTGGTAATAAGATATCTGTTTACACCCCATAAACTGTTATTCATCTCCGTTATTTGGGTTAGGGTTAGGGTTTTTCTAGTTCAGCTATTTTGGTATTGTTTTTTCTAGTTCAGCTATTTTGGTATTTTGGTCATTTTAGTATTTCAGTTACATTGTTTTGGCAGTATTAACACTATTGTGCATGCACAACAACCAAAAAATGAAGTAAATGAAATACCAAAATAACCCAAAATAAATGAACCCAAAAACCCAGAAAATAATAATAATAATGAAATGGAATACCTGAAAAACCAGATGTGCAAATAACTATTTTGGTCATGGTTAATATTCTGGAACTTGGCAGGGCTCCCCAAAAATGTGTATAATACCTGTGAATAATAAACCCACAACGTATTTCAGTTGTAACCCTCAGGAAATTCAGATGCCTTGCCACCCCTTCTCATCTCATGACACCCACAATAGTGTGTAGATTTCATTATTTTCGTTATGAGAGGTGCCTGTTTGCAGGACCAGCCTTAGAATTTGTGAGGCCCAGGACAGAAATAAAATTCAGGCCCCCATAGCCTTGCCTACGTTGCCATACCTCAGTAACAAATGACAGACTGGTGTTTGCTTAGAAATACAGGGGGGCGGGGGGTGGGTGGCCTCTTGGTCTGACCCAATAGGGCAGTCCTTTTGAGTGAGGTGTCTGTGTGCGTAACTGTAAACTGACTCCATTAAAGGTTTAGCCATTCATCTGCATTATCCCATTCAAATCCTTTCTTTAATCACTCCTGTCATGGTGAGATGTGATGGGCAGCACCCGGAGCTCCTGGGTGCCTCCAAGACATACTGGTGGGATGGGTGGCTAGGTCAAGTCGGGACAGGGAGGCAAGCCCAGCAGGTCTGCCCAAGCACTCTACATAGGTGGGTCCTGCTCCATCCACCCAGAGTGCTCTTTCCTGATTGCCAGACCCCTACCTTCCACCACCACACAATCCAGCTACACATTCTCTAATAAGCCCTGAAGAGCAGGGGTGGTGGGCCCTCTAGGAAAGCAGGGGCAATGCCCCACCTGGCCCCCCCAGGACTTCCCTGGCTGGCGGCAGCTTAAAAAAACAAAAACAAAAAACGGCTGCATCGGCATCGCGCTGAATGTGCGGAGCCACCTTGAAGAACCTTGTTTAAAGAGGCAGAGACCTTCTGAAGGTGTCTGCCTCTCTAAACAAGATTCTTCGAGGTGGCTCCGCACATTCTCACCGGTTGTGTGCGCACGTACGCACACAACCGGTGACTCACCCCCACCCCCCTGAAGGCTTCCTAAGGAAGCCTTCAGGGTCAAAAGGGAGGCATTCTCCCTTTATGTGGAGTGGGCAGCTAGAAGAGCCGTCCATTCTGCATAAAGGGACCCTGCAATGCAAGAGTGCTGCAGGGGGCACTCTTGCATTGCAGGGGCTGGGAAGAGGGAAAGTTCATACTGGGGCACCCAATAGAGGTGCCCCCAGTATGAACTAAGAGCTGCGTGTGTGTCAGCAGCAGAGATCCCAGCCCCCTGCAAAGGCTGGGTTCCAGCCTGTGCAGGGGGCTGGGAGCGGCTGACGCACACGCAGCTCTTAGCCTCCCCGAGTCCCTTCCTTCCTCCCTCCCTGCTGGAGGAAGGGACTCAGGGAGGCTAAGAGCCTCCCCAAGTCCCCCCTGGATGCAGGCAGTGGCGCTGAGGATGAGAGGTCAGGACCCAGCCCCATCATGGTTGGTAAGTAAATTGCGGGGCCGGGGGTAGGGGGAGTGCGGGCACATGTGGGGAGGGGAAGTGGGGGTGGGTTAGAGCAGTGGGGCTGGGAGCCAGGGCTCCTGGGTTCCCTGGGAGGGGAGTGGTGGGCTAGTGGGTTAGAGCAGGGGGATGCATGGGTGGGAGCCAGGACTCCTGGGTTCCCTGGGAGAGGAGTGGGGGAGCAGGGGGATGCTCCAGGGAACCCAGGAGTCCTGGCTCCCACCCGGATGGGTGGGTTGGAGCCAGGACTCCTGGGTTCCCTGGGAGAGGAGTGGGGGAGCAGGGGGATGCTCCAGGGAACCCAGGAGTCCTGGCTC
>QEPC01000160.1:599728-617036 GCA_003113815.1 Sphenodon punctatus | reverse complement strand
GGGGGAACATTCATTCCCCCCAACAGATGTTACATGGTCCAAGCCACCACAGGGAATTGACTGTGGTTGACATTGACCACGTAATGTCTGAAAATACCCATAGAGGTGGGGGAGTGGGTGGGATGAATTGGTTCAGCATGGGAAGCTGTGGGATTTTGTTTTATATAATCTATTATTGTATTTTTTAACTGTTGTAAGCCACCCTGAGCCATATTTGGGATAGGGCAGGGCATAAGTCAATAATAATAATAATAATAATAATAATAATAATAATTTTTTTTTAAAAAGAGGAAGGAAAGAGAGGACAATGCACACAATGTTTAAAATAAATCATCAGTCAGAATTCTACTGTTCAAAGAAAGATAAAGAGAAGTAATGATAACTATACAATTCCAATGGGCTTCCAAGTTTAATGTAGGTGCTCCTAAACAACAAGAAAACTTTGCCAGACTAATTGGAAGATTTTCACCCCCACCGGCCACGTAGCCACTTCCATCAGAAATGGAGCCCCCAATCATGGTGGGGGTTCAGAACATGTAGAGCCTACTGTGTGGACAATGCGAGCTAATGTTACTACATTAGCCCACATTTGCCCATTGGAAATGGAACCATTGGAATAGGAGCCTCCGATCACAGCAAAAATGGAGCTCCCACTCACCCATCAGACATGAAGCCCCCACTCACAGTGGAGTCTTGGAACACGAGGAGCCTGCCAGGCAGACAAATGCAGGCTAATGGTACTACAGCCACGCACTCTCACCCTGACACCTTCCCAGCCTTTAGAGAGAGTCTTGAAAGGTCAAGAGTCTTGACCTTTGTTGGTGATACAAATTGGGCCTCCAAAGAGCAGCAGGTGTCAGGTGGTTCCTCTTATGTGGGCTCCAGCATTCTGACATAGGCTAGGCCTCCTCCAAATGCTCCTCCCACTCCACTTAAAGAAACAGCTCATATTTTCCAAATGCATGCCAAATATGACTTCTAATATCGCTATTTAATCCAAGCATAAGGGTTACAAAAATGAATATAAACGGAAACATAACAACAACTCTTTTATACAGTTCTATTAATTAGTCTGGTTCAGAGTGACCCCCATGACAGGCATCCATGGCAGCCACTCTGGGGGGGGTGGGCACTGTGGGACCGCCCATCATGGGGTGGGAGGCAGAGTGCGGGGGCAGAGATGGCTGTCTACACATTCGTGTGGCACTCCTCCCCTCTCTGGGCCTGGACCCAATCCTGACCAGGATGTAAGTGGCACTCCGGTCTGGATCAGTTTGTGACAGCGGCAATTAGCCATCATGTATGTTTTAACCAGAGGAGCACTGCAGGAAACACACTGAAAAAGGAATTACAAAAATCAGGCCTTGTGGTCACTAGGGCATGGGTAGTTATGGCAAGGTCATACTGAGATAAATACAGGTGTAGCCCATGAAAATTGTGCAATTGAAAAAAACATCTTTTAACCACGTTCAATACATGATAGAATATGCTTGTGAAATATAAATAATATACTGCTTGTGGTTTATCAGGGGTGGCGAACCTTTTTTTGGCGTGATGGACACATTGTCAGGTGGTGAATATGCCGAGGGCTGCACCTCAATTATCAGTCAAGTAGTATTGAGACTAATTAGCTAATCAAAGTAGCTAATTTAGATTAATTACCTCATTCAATTAAAATGGATTAAAATCAATTAACAGGTCATTTCAAACAAAGCAATTGTTGATACATTTTTATTGCAGAAGCACATGAAAACAAAACATTAGGAAGCAGACACAGGACTTAATGAGCAACTTGTGCTTGTTTACCCTTGGGTAGGGGTTCTATATCAGACTCTATTATCTAAGCTCATTTCTTAAATTAACATCAGTAAGTCTGGTTCGCAGTTTTAATTTTGGTGTTTTCATCTTTGAAAACAGCTGTTCAGAGACGTATGCAGTGCCAAAAATAGATTCCATTTTTAGAGCATGTTTTCAAAGGTTTGAAAATGTTTTCTCATCCATACAACTTCTATAAAATCAAGCAGAGGCAGACCATTATATTTGCTTATCAGTTGTTATTATTATTATAAGCATTTGTATAGCACCAGCTGTGTACCTGGTGCTTTACAGAACAATAAGATTGATGCAGGGGGGGTTCCTATAAACGGGCAGCCAGGTGGTCACCCACCCAAGCCCCAACTCCCCCCGGGCTGCTCAAGCCTCAGCTAGGGGCCCCACACGTAGCACACTGAAATACCCCGCAGCCCGCCACGCAATAGCCCTGGTGCCGCTGCGCAGTCCCCCGGGCCCGGATTCACATGCCGCCGCTGCCTGTAACTGACTAGAGATGTCAGTTGCAGGCAGCTCTGCAGTTGTTTGATCGGCTGGGGGGGTGATGATAGCCCAATTGATCTGATGATCGTGCCGCGCACCAGAGCCTCTTCTTCTGAATCATCCAACCTGCCCCCCCTCATCTCTCACTGCCCCCCTCCCCAGCTCTACCGCTTGCTATCAGCTCCGGTCCGTGATCGGATTCCCCTCATTCACACATTCCCCTCCCTCAGCTCTACCTCTGCTGCTTTCTATGCCTCCCCCCATCAACTCCTAAAACAGAGAGCAGAGGCAGCCAAGGCGGGTGGGGGGTGAATGAATGAACCTTAGCCTATGTTGTTTTTGTGTTGTGCAACTTAGTTACAGTCTTCTTATGAGTGTTTTACTGGGGGGAGAAGAGGATGAGAAGTGAGAGAGGGACTACTGGAGGAGGGGGTGAGCAGGAGAGGGTGGTGCTGCCTGTTTACAGACTTTACCAGAAGCAGAGAGAGAGTGTGCTTGCCTCGGGCTCCATCCCTGTTGCATGGCTTTCTCTCAGGGCAGGGAGGTGGGGATTTGCAAAGAGGGCTAAGCTGAATTCCACTGAGTGGAACTCAGCCAAAATAGGCGGCACCTGGGCACTTAAGAAAAATGCCCATTTACAGTGTTACTGTGTTTGCCATAAGGGGGAGGTTAGGTAGGCTCAGCGGGGGAGGGAGCCTGCCAGCCAGCCAATCAGTGGCCACCAGAAAGATTTGGCGGAGTTGCCCAGGGAGCTGGGCTGCCCTCAAATTATTAATTGCATTTTCTGGGGAAGGAACTTTTGGCTTGGAGTGGACAGTGTGGACAACAACACAGACTGACTTGACTTATTACACCAGTGCACCTACTGCTGCTTAGAAAACTCATTGGTAAGATAGGATTGAATATGAATTCCCTTCCCAGAGACCCCCTTTGCCAAATGATGTAGAACCTTTGCTTGTCTGGCCCTGGCCATAATAAGCTACTGCTGTTTCAAATGGTCTCAGGCTCTGCTAATTTTCCATTCTAATTGTACAACTCTGTATGCTGTTTTCTGGCAGTAGTTTTGGGTTTCTTTCTGCTACTGAATGGGGGGGGGCTGTACATACGTGCAATGGATGGTTTCTCTGCTTTAGTTTGTTTTGGATTTTTCTGTGAAGGTTGCAATGTAGACCCACTCAGGGTCATGTGCTTCCCAATCTCTGCCCTGATGCCCCCCAACCCCCTGGCCTGACCTGGCCTGGTCACATGGCAGGCTAACAGCTACTGCTGTTTTAAATGGCCAGGGCAGCCTAGTCTGTTGTATTGAGTTTTTTCTCTCCCTCACACCAGTCCACCCCTAATTGCCTGCTGCTTTCTGGTTTGGGTGGAGGCCTGGTGTGTGTGTGTGGGGGGGGGGGAGGTGTACATACGTGCAATGGATGGCTTCTCTGCTTGAGTTTGTTTTGGATTTTTCTATGAAGGTTCAAGGTTGCAAGCATGTCCAGACCCACTCGGGGCCATTTTGTGCTTCCTTCCCCCCCAAACCATTTATTTTTTGCATAGGAAACTTTAATAAGTGCTTGCTCTTAGCACCTGGAGCATTTTTCTCACCACTCTGTAGTTTTTAAGTATCTTAAGGGGATTTACAGCATTTCCAGCTTTTGAAGAGATGGGTAGGTTTTCATAAGTATGTGTTGCTGTGGCCCAAATTTGTTGTCAGTCTAACTTACTCTCTAAAATGTATGTAGAATCTATGGCAGCAGACACTTAACTACCCATAGAGAAGGTATCCATCCTGTTTCTGAAGATCACCTACAGAAGCAGGTAACTTTTTTTCCTATGGTGGGGTTCAGTGGTGGTGGGAGGGGGTAGCAAGCTTGCAGATTTACTGACACTTCTGCATATCATTTGCAAGGGGAAAGGTGTGTGTGTGTAACATGTTATGCTTTCATTCAGGACTTGTCTTTGCACCCATTGTAGTACAGTGCATAATGATGGCTCAAAGCTTGCTGCGATACAATTCCCAACAATCTTCTCTTTTTTGCAGGACAGAAACATCAAAGAGCGAATCACTAAAAATGAACACCGTAGATTCACTGCTGGAAAAGCCATTCTCTTATGCTAAAAAATGTCAGGTGAAAGAACTGGGACCTGACCATCCAGATCTTCAGCTTGCACAAGCTTCCCATGACAGAGGGAAGGACTACACACACTGGTTCAGCACAGCATGGGATGAGAAGAAGTGGCTGCGCGGCAGCGTTTCCAAGACTGCATTGTTTGTTTTCCATGTTTGCTATTTGGGGGTGAAGTGGCATGGACCAAGACTGGAGTGAAGGACTTAAAGCATCTAGAAGAGAAGATAAAGAAGCATGATGAATGCAAAGATCATATCAATAACTGCTTCAAGCTTGCAGCATTTGGTAAGACCAACATAGTGGCACAACTGGATGAAGGTTACCTTGTGAATGTTAGAAGGCACAATGAGGAAGTTGACAACAACCAGTACATTCTGTCTAAAATAATTGATTGTATTCAGTTCTGTGGTGCTTTAGAGCTGGCAATGCGTGGCCATGATGAGACTGAGGACTCCTTGAACCCAGGAGTGTTTAGAGCCTTGGTTGATCTTATTGACAGGATCGATTCTGCGATGGAAAAGCACTTGAAAACTGCCACAGTTTTCAAAGGCACTTCCAAAAGAATCCAAAATGAACTCCTAGACCATGCTCACAGTGGCCAGGGATTTCATTATCGAGGAGTTGAAGAGCACCGAATATGTGGCTATTCAGGCTGATGACAAAACAGATGTGTCAACTCACTGCCAGTCAGTACTCGTTTATTGGTACATTGATGGCAGAGGCTCAGCTGTAGAGCATTTTTTTTTAGTTTTACTCAGTTGCAAGACTCTCATGCAGAAACCATTGCCACAGCATTGCTGCAGCAGATGAATGCTGTTTTCACACAGGATGGGAATAAACAGAAAGTGATTGCTCAGAGCTATAATGGTGCGAGCGTGATGCATGGGCAGCATGGGGGGTGAGGCGTCCAAAAGAGGATAGAGGATGACAGACAAGCGATAGGTATGACAAGACAGGTATACGTATGTATGTATGTGTGGGTGTTTCATTACAGTTATATTGGCTGAAGACTAATTGCTTAAAGCTGCAAGAGGAATTTGATTGTCACTGACAACTTTTAGGGAACTTGATCTGCAGTTTTGCAAAAGACATTAACCGGAAACCGCAAACAGTTGGAAAGACGCAAACACAGCAAAAGAACTCTTTTTAGAACAATTGTGCTTACACAAGAATTGCAAGCAAAGCTTAAAGATGGAACATATATTGCTTACACAATGACCTTGTGGGCATAAGTTTGAGATGGGACACTTATGTCATCGGACAAAGTTCATGTGGTCAACAGAAGGCCAACCACAAAGACAAAAGGACAGATGCATGATGTCTCAGGAAGAAAGTATGGGAGTAGCCAACTCTGCTCTAAAAGCAACTCATGCACATCCTATGAAGAAAAAGACCTATAAATAATGGACTGATACCAGTTGGACCTCGGACTCCTCCATTTCACCTTCAAGAGGGAGAACCGGTTCCGACTCACCAGGTGTCCCCATCACCTCTATCATAAGTTGGCCACTTTGATAGGAGGCTTGGTATGTATGGATAGGATGAATGAATGGACATAGGAATAAGATATTGTGTTAATCTATAGATTGATAAGAATTGTATTGTTGTTTCTATTTTGCTTTTGTATTAAGAAATAAAGCTCAGAGGTTTTTCTGAATTTAATCTCCAGTCTGATTCTTGATCTCTTGATTAAACCACAGAATTTCAAAGAACCTTGTCACACAGGTACAGTAGTGAGTGGAAAGGCTAATAACCGTAGACCAGGCTAAGGGACTTAAGCCAGGGTCACGGCCCTGGTGGAACCTCTTGTGCCCTATGGGAGTGAAAGTGTGTTTTCCCTTCTACCCTTTTATGAGCCCAATCCTGCAGTTAGTTGCCTCTATCTGACCCTCTGTAAGGAAATAGACACTTTGTCTAGGTCCAACAGTTAGTGGTCTGGTCTTGGCACTCTGTAAGGGGATGGACATCTTTCCCTGTGTGTGTGAATGAATGAAAGAATTTGTAACATATTAGAAATTCCTTAGTAAAAACCCCAGTGAAAAACACATTCCCTAGGAATACATTTAGCAGCCCAAAACCAAGTGTGACAAGGACACATATACCCAAATGCTCATTATGTACACTGCTATGCACATCAACTAAATCTGATAATGCAACAAACTGTGTCCCAAATAAGGTGAAAGTATTTTTTGCAGATTTGGGTGGATTTACAGTCTTTTTTTGTCATCTCCAAAGAGGACAGAGGTTCTGGATATGATAGTAAAGAGGAGGCTCCCCAGAGCACCTGCCACACGCTGTAACTTTAATGTTAGGACAGTAAATGTAGTTTATGAGCACAGAGAGGATCTGATACAGTGCTTCAACCACATAAGAAGTGGTAATTTTGATGCTAGTGCAACTTGTGAGGCATGGGGATTTGGTAGAAAGTTGGTAGAGGATAGGGAGTTCCTTTACTTCCTGTTCTTATTCCATAAAATAATGCCTCAGGTTAAGGTGCTTTATGATCAGCTGCAAAAGAGAGAGATTGATTCTGTAGGTGTTCCGACATTTACTACAGAGTTTGTCAGCAGCATCAGTAGAGTGAGAGACTCTATTAAGGATCTGTGCTCCAAATTGCCAGAGCAGTCCCAGCTCCCGAGAGGTAGCACTATAGACAGCCTGGATCAAATCACAGTTGAAGTCTGCGATATCATAATTTCACATGCAAAGGAACAATTTGCATTCACAAAGCACCTAGTAAGCGCAACGTTATTACAGGGGGTTCTTTTTTCAGCACACAACCAACACTTTCCAATGCGAGCATTGAATGAAACAGTGGATGCCTACCCTATGCTACACAAAGACAGACTGAGAATGGAGCTTTCTGTCTTGTATGATAAGAAAGACTTGTATGGTATGAAGGATGCCTCAGAGCTACTTCATACATTGCTGGACAACAATCTGCAGGACAGCTTTGCCAGAACTTTGAATCTAGTGAGAATTGTCATCACAACACCAATGACAACAGTGGAATCTGAGCGGTCTTTCTCGGCTCTACAGAGAATAAAAACTTTCCTGAAGCACACAATGACAGCAGAAAGACTCAATGCATTGGCAATGTTGTCAATAGACTAAAGGTTGATCCAACGAATACCTGACTTCAACCACAGGACAATTGAACAGTTTGCACGTCTCAAAGACCATCAAGTACCATTGCTGTACAAGCGATAGATCACCTGTATGAGTGTTTGTATTTGGAGTGCATGGGAAACCATTTCAGGTGCTCGGCTGGTGAGGCAAAGGAGCTGGCAGGAGGAGAGTTGGTTGTTTTGAGTTCTTGTCTGGTTGTGTGTGGTTGTCTTTGGTTGTGGTTTAGTTTGTGTTTGGGGGAGGGTGTAAATGTTTGGTTAATGATCTATTTGGTTAATAAACCCTTGCCTTGAGTCGAAGACTTGTATTCTGTGTGGGTTTTTCTCTTCTTGATTGCATATTATTATTAAGCATGTATATAGTGACAGCAGTGTACCTGGCTGGTGCTTTACAGTTGTTGGGAGACAGGTCCCTGACCCAGCAGGCTTACAATCAAATGATGAGGGGAGCACAGGGAAAAACACACCCATTCCAGTTTTTTTACACATGGGGAACCAAGTTTGTAAATGTTCATATTAACTTAAAAGCTGGGTAGGCTCCGCCCACCATTGGCTAGGCTCCACCCACTGTTGGCTAGGCTCCGCCCCTAGGCCCACTGACCTTAATGCCCCAGTGCCCCACAAATCTTTAAACCCAGCAGCCGCCACTGGTCCCTGCCTACAACTTACAATTTCTTCATTGTTTTGCATCTCAACAAGCTCCATTTGTAGGTTTTCTGGTGTAGCGTCTACATCAACATCAAATAGCAAGGAGAAGGTCAGGAATAATTTTTCATTTCTTTTGAAGTCTGTGAAGTGTTGGTTGAAAGTGTTTCGAAGTAATTTTATTTCTTCAGCGTACTTATCCAACCCCTCAGGCTTAGTTTCACAAAGTGTTGGGGAATGGGCTGTGTTGCCCTTTTTAAGCTGATCTTCCCAGAGGTGAAGCTTCACTTTGAAACTTCTAATATTGCCAAAAAGTTTATTCATGAGGCAATTTCTACCCTGGAGTTTCAAGTTGAGGTGTGCTATGCGCTGCGTACTATCAACCACAAAAGCCAAGTTATGCAGTCATTTGCAGTCTTCTAATTGGGGCAATGGCTTTCTCTTTTGTTCCATGAAGGCCTGGATCACCTCCTTCAGTTCCTAAAAGCATTTTATCATGCTCACCCAACTCAGACAATGGACTTTGCAGTAATAGGCCAATTCACCATACTCAGATTCTACATCACGCAGCAGTTGATGGAACTCCCTATTGTTAAATGATCGGCCTTTAATATAATTAATGATTAAGACAACAACGGACATCACTTCAGTACATCTCAGCAACTTTGAGAAAAGTTCTTGTTGATGGAGAATGCAGTGACAGATAGTGATAGCCGAGCTATCAAAATGCTGTGTTTTTCTACTTCTTACTTAATTAGGGCTAGAAAACCTTTTTTGGAGCCTACCATTGCCAGTGCACCATCTGTTGTAATCTCCACGTTTTGCAAGCCCATTTGTAGATCTTGACGGGTTTTCATTACCTGACCAAAAATATCATTAGCGGTGGTTGTGTCTGTCATAGGCTGCAATGATGCTATCTACTCAGCAATTACAAAGTCAAAAGACACACCACGCAGAAAAATCACAAGTTGTGCAGTGTTTGTGGCATCCCTGCTCTCATCCACTGCAAGTGAATATGCAACAAATTCGTTGGCAGCCCTAACCAGACCTGCAGAGTGACAGCCAGGTGCTTCTGGGGCAGCAGCCCAGGCGGACTGGCTGAGGCTGTCACTTTGACAGACAGGAGGCACTTCCCTCAGGAGCATCCCACATTATATGTTGGGTGGGCGGGTGCTCTCAACAAACAGCCAATGGGGGGGGGACACCAAACAGCCTATGGGGGAGGTCTGAGAGGAACTCCCCCCCATCAGCTGTTTGGTGGTACCTCTTTCTGGACACAATCCTGCTGCCCAGCAATCCTATCCCATGTGGACAGTTTCTTGGGCTGCCCAGGGGTGTGGAGGGACCTGTGTTGGCAACCGCCACACCTGGGTTAAAGGCTGGCAGCTGAACCTTTCAATGGCCCTCCTCACCAACCCCAGGAATGACAATTGCAATGGTTCACATCTGGCCTCGCCGCTGTTACATCTGTTTTTACCCTGACTGTTTTAAGATTTTAGGGGCTGAGAGAGAGGAGGGGGTTTGGGGCAGCTTAGTTTACATTAAAGGGGCTAGGAGTGGGGGAAGTTTAAAGGGGAGAGGGATTTGGGGAGTAGTTTATTGGATTAGTAGTATAAATTTATTGGATAACTCTTCCAATCCTACAATTCTTTGTCTTTATGTTTAAGGGGCTAAGGAGAAAGGAGAGAGGTTGTGGGTAGTTTATTTTATGTTTATCAACCTAGAAAAATTACCAGTCAACATATTGGAATTTATGGCTCAAATAAGGATTTTTGCTTCCGGCAGCCATTTGGAACAAAGTCTGTGTGAGTGTCTGCAGTTAGAGTCCCGTTGGTGTAGTAACTGCTTTAACAAACAGCCGTGTTCAATGACCTGGAACCTGTGACATGCAGTTATAGTACTAATTAATTAAATCCATTACAGAGCAGGGATGTCTAAGGCTAAAAGCATCAAAACAGTTACTCCAGAAGAATGATGCTGAAGCCCTGCTGATTGATGCTGCACGCCACTACTGGAAGAGGGAGGCCCTCTTCAGTGCTGTCATGCTCGCTATGCCCATCGACAGGCACCTCTGGAATGTGCGCAGGGCCCAGCAATGGTGGGAGGGGGCCCTAACACAATGGGATGATGATGCTTGGAGGGTACACTTCCAGATGGACCGGAGTACGCTCCTGTGACTGGCAGAGCTTCTGCGGCCATGGCTGGAGTGGCTGCACACCCCCATGCACTCTCCTATCCCGGTCGCCCAGCGGTGAGCATGGCTGTCTGGGCCCTGGCCACCTTGGATTCCTGCCATTCCATGGCTCAACACTTTGGAGTGGGTCTCACAACCGTCACCAGCATCATCCGCAACTTCTGTGAGGCTGTGGAGGCGGTCCTCCTCGACTGCATGATACAGCTCACGGATCAGGGGGCAGTGATGGCCGGCTTCGATGTTACCGGGTTCCCCAACTGCATGTGCACAATCGATGGCACCTATGTGGAGATCCTCTGCCCCCCCCCACACACATGATGATGTGGCCGAGTACATCAACAGGCATGGTTACCACTCGTTGTAGCCCCAGGTTGTTGTCAATCACTGACATCTTCACTGGCCACTCCGGCTGCAGACATCATGCCCGGATCCTCACCATCTCTCCCCTCTTCGAACGGATGTACAGGGGGGACTTTGCCAACATGCGGATGACCCGGATCGAGGGGGTGTTGATACCCCCCATCATCATCGGGGACCCGGCCTATCCACTGCTCTGCTGGCTTATGGAGGCCCATCTGGTGACCCGGAACCAGATGGAGGTCCTGTACAACACCTGGCTGTGCACTGCGAGGACCATGGTTTAGAGGGCCTTCGGTGTCCTCAAGCAGAGATAGACGTGCCTGACCAGGCACCTGGACTACTTGGTGGAGATCTCCACCCTGGTAATTGGCGCCTGCTGCATGTTGCACAACATCTGTGAGACTGATGGAGTGGCCCTTGGGTATCCCAGGCCACAGCAGTCAGCTGGCCGTGTTCTGCTATACGTGAACTTCGCGAACCTCAGGGACTACCATTATGCTAAGCGGATCCGAGCAGCACTTACTAGGCACATAACATGGTTTCCCCAGGCCTGAGACTCCTGGGGTCTGTGGGGCGGGACCCCTGCCATGTCCGTGCATGGGAGTGCCCGAACCACAGCCGCTGAGCTCGAGGTCCCCAGCGTGTGTATCAATGAACAATGGACATGATGGTTACAGTGAATTAAGGTGTCTTTATTGTCTTTACAGTAATCCCCGTGCCCTAATTCCCCCTCCCCTTAACCCTGCCCCCAGGCCCCTCCTGCTTCCTGGGGCGACCTCTCCATTGCCGTGCAGGCTGCTCGATAGTCTGTGAGCCACCCTATTCTGCACTGGTGTCCCACTCCAGTGCTTTCTGGCTCTGTGCGGGCTCCTGGATCTCCTCTGTGGCCACCGCTGGGGGCTGGTCCGGGCCAGGGACTGCCTGCTGCTGCTGCACCTGGTGAGGCAGCTGTTGCCATATCAGCCCCGGTGGGATGGGGAAGCGGATGCGTGGGCCCTGTGGTCTGGGCTGCTGCTGCTGCTGCTGCTGCTGCTGCTGCTGCTGCTGCTGCTGCTGCTGCGGAATGGGCACCCGCAGTGGGATGGCAGGTGGGTGTGGGGTTTCTGCTGGTATGGTGCCTGGGGGTGCTGCTTCCATGATGTAGGCACTCTTCATGCCCGCATGTAGCAGCAGCAAGATGCTGATATCGAGGGACCGGTACAGCTTCCGGGAGTGCTCAGCAGCCCGGTGATCTATGGTCTCCATCAACTGCTGTATCACATCCATCTGGCGTGTGTGGTCCAGTCTCTGCAGTCACCTCTCCTTCCACATCTTGGCTAGGACGTGCCTGTCCCATCCGTCCACCTGCTCCATGGCCCTGCCAGTGGTCGTCTCCATCCTGTCAATGGAGGCGATCATCACCTCCCCCTGCTCTGTGCTGATCCTCATTATCTCCTCTGCCAGGTCCTCCTGCCAGTGGTGCACATGTGCCCTGTGCTCCCGCATCCTCTGGGCCACTGATGTTGGTCCCTCTCAGGGCTGGGATGGCTGCCAGGGTAGCGAATCTGTGGGTTATGGATTTGGTTACCTCGGTCGGACAGCCATTAGCTGCATGTGTGCCTCCCCGGAATGGTGCTGGGATGGGGCCTGGGATGCCTGGACATCCCTCCCCCTTCCCCTTGGGTGGTCGAGTCCCCTCCCCTTCCTCCACACACCTGCGACCCGCTACCCCTCCCCTGTTCCCTCAGGTCAGCCTCGGCACCCTGCCCGCCAGCTCTAGCCACCTGTCTCTGGGGTCCCCTCGGAGCCATGTGTGCAGGTTGATCCGCTCCCCTTTGGGCTGCCACCCTCTGCTGGCCCATTGGTCCACCCCCTGCCTGCTCACCTCGCTCCACCCACTGCTGCTGCTGCTCCCCCTAAGCCTTGGCTTCCCACAGCAGTGGTATCGGTCCTGTGTGGGAATGGCAATGGGGGTGTCGCATTGGTATTCTCCTCTCCCTACCCCCATGTCCTTCCCACCCCCGTCCCCCTCCTGACCTCCGGTGGGTCCTGTCTCTTCTGCTTACCTTCCACCACATGTTCCACTGCTCCCGGTGCCCGTTCCCCCTCCGTTGCCTCTTCCTCTCCCTTGGTCGCTCCTGCGGTAAGGAAGGGGGGGTTGTTGGTATAGTTCCCTGCTTGTTGTACCCCCCGCCCCCGCTCCCTCGCTGTGTCTGTTCAGGCCTCTGTGCCCTCCACACCCTGTGCCTACCTCCTATGTCCATCTCTGATCCCTTCGTGGCCGGCTGCTCGATAAGGCTCTACTCATAGTGCTCCCCATGCGTCCACTGGCTCAGGGTGACCAGCGCGTCATCGTCAGAGCCCGACCCCGAGTGCGGTAGTGGGCTCCCCGTGCCTGACCGTGATGGGGACCTATTGGTCCCCGAGGTCCCAGGTCGTTCATTTTGGGGCGTGGATCTGGTGGTGTCTGTGGGTGCACCCGGTGCTCCCATGGGGGGTCAGACATCCTCTCATATCTGTCCCTGTGCCACAACACTCCCTACCAGCATCCTCTGGCCACGATGGATCCCTTCATATGGAGGATCCAGTCTAGGGTATCATAATAGGGCGCAGTCCATGCTGGGTGACCAGAACTCTGGTCATTGTCCTTTATGCACTTGTAGCCCCTCTTGAGAGCCTTGGCTTTGGACCTGCACTGTGCTGCTTACCTCTGGTATCTAGCCTCCCCCATTTCCCTCACTATCAGGTCAAACACGTGCTCGTTTTGCTTGTTTACCACAAGCTCCACCTGGTTTTGCAGGGACCCCCAAATCGTGATGAAGTCCTGGGTCTCCTGGACTCCCCACTGTCCCCCTCTCTGGTATCTCCATCTCCATGATGGGCCTTCCAGATCCTGTGCCACCATTGCCCACCTCCTCCTCCAGCTCCTCCCTGCTGGCGTCCTGTGGGGGTTACGGGGCTCGGGCACATTTCCTGGTCTGGTGGGTGGACATGCGCGGTTGGGTGATGTTGTTGTGACATTCCTGCCCCCAGCCTCCCACCCTCCCTCTATGGCTGTCTACTACCCTTGCACCCCTGACCCCCTGGCTGTCCCGTTGTGGTCTCATTACCTGTTTGCGGGGGGCCTCCATCCCCTGTTCGGTATCCCCTTGTGGGGTGGGTTGCTCTGGCTCCTGCTGCTGCTGCTGCTCCTCACGCTCCATCTCTGTCCTGTCTATCCACTCTCTCTTCCTGTCTTACCACCTCATTATCCTGCTGCAGTGTGCCCTTTAAATAGTCCTCCTTGTTCCTTTTGTTGGCCGTTGCCTGGCAGCGATGCTACGTCCATTCACCATGACATGGTATTGTTCTGTGTGATCATGCCTGGCGGTTGCCATTCAGACATTACTTTTGGCCATCTCCCAGTGGGGATTGCATTGACCACGGTTCTGGACCTGCTCCCTAGGGATGTGCAAACAGAACTTGGTTTGGATGTTTGGTCGTTCGGTGGTTTGGTTCGGGAATCGAGTTTGGGTTCGGTTGTTTGGTCTGGAAACTGAGTTCGGATTCGGTCATTTGGTTCGGTGGCGTTCAGTTCGGCCGAATCAGAACTCACCCAACCAGACACGTGCCAGCACCAGGGTCTCTAGTTGCCATCCCTAGCACCCCAAGAAGGGCAGGATTTGCTCGTGTCTGATTTAGGGGTCTGGGAGGGTGGGGGCACTCTTTCAAGGACTACATTGCTCTTGGAAGGACTTGAGGCATCACCATAAGTGAATGATATTATTTAGGTGTTGTTTATGTGTTCCTGTTTCAGAGAGGATGATGATGATGCCACCACTTGTGCCAGGCCCAAAACACAATCCCGGCAGAGGTCATAGCCTCAGGAGCAGCCAGAAAGCAGGCCTATGAGGTCCGCTGTCTGGCAGTACCACAATAAGCCAAAAGGCGGATTTGTCGAATGCAAGGTAAGGCACGGGGGCTGGAACATCAGGGAATGGATTGCCCTATGACTTGTTAGAAAGTCCCCTTCAGAGAGAGATTGGCCACCCACCCACTTGTGGAGACAGAATGCAGACAGGGCTTGACAGACCATTGGTCTGACACAGCATGGCACTTCTTATGTTCCTATCTTTTTTATGTTCTTTAGATCTGCGACAAAAAGATTAAAAGAGGGTCACAGGGTACCACCTCGAGGCTTATTGCCCATGTGGAGAACGTCCACTGACTGAAGGTGACATGGCTGGACGAGTCTATCTCAGGGCGCAGGGACTCCGACGCGGAGGACCATCACCAGAAGCAAGGGGGGAAGGCATGGTAGAAGTGCTGCCACCACAGCCCTTCCTCCTCTTGTTCTGCTGAGGAGTCTACAGGCCTCCTGGAGGAGTCCGAAGTGGCAAGGACTTTTCAGGCCCAACTGGAGAGGCCCACTCAGATCTATATTGAGGCCAATCAAAAATACATTGATGGCCTCAGGCTCCAAGCCCTCACAATGGAGGACCAGCTGGTGGAACGATTCTAGGAGCTGGAAATAAGGGAACGCAAGATAGAAGCGTACTCCAAGTACCTCCACACAGAGATTGCAGATGTTGAACTGTACTGTCAGTTGGTCTCCGAATGGAAGGTATCCTTGGAGGAGGTCCTGGACTTTGCCCAGCAACAAGGGTTTGAATTGAAGGAGGACTTGATGCCCACCCCTCAGTCCTGTGCACCGCTTTCCCCTTTCCCCCACATTTGGGGGGAGAGGCCCACAGACCCCTAGTTTCTTTTCCTTTCTTTTTATATTACTGGGTGGGTGGGTGGGCGGTAGCATGGAATGAGCAAAAGGCAGGCAGACTGAGGCAGGGTTCAAACTTTGCAACCTGGGTGGGTGGGTGGTCAGGCAGTGTGGCATGAGCAGAAGGCAGGCAGACTGAGGCAGGGTTCAAGCTTTGCCACCTGGGCAGGTGGGTGGGCAGGCAGCGTGGCATGAGCACTAAGGCAGACAGACTGAGGCAGGGTTTGAGCTTTGCAACCTGGGTGGGCGGGCGGGCAGGTGGGCAGGCAGCATGGCATGAGCACTAAGGCAGGCAGACTGAGGTAGGGTTCAAGCTTTGCAACCTGGGCGGGCAGGCAGGCAGGCAGCATGGCATGAGAGGCAGTAGGGAAGGCAGGCTGGGACCTTGGCAGGGCACTCAGATAGGCTGGCGAAGACTGTGCAGCATGAGAGAGAGGGCCAGTCAGACAGGCGGGCTGAGATCGTCTAGCCAGAGGCCAGCTGGCAGGCTTACAGTTTCCCAATGCCACCCTGATTCATGACGTCAGTCAGATAAGCCAGACACGGCTTCTAGTATGAGAGAGGGAGAGGGAGAGGCAGAGGCAGAGGCAGAGGCAGAAAGAAAGGTGGGGCGGGCACCAGGCATTGGGAGGGAGGGACAGCACCTCAGCACAGCAGCAGTAGCCCAGATTGAGGCGGAGCCCCATCCCAAGACTGCCCCAGCATGGGATGGCATGTGCCACTGCACCATCAATCCATGTCCAAGGGCAGCTAGGGGAATCCCAGCAGTGGAAGGTTGACCTTTATAAAAAGTAACTGTTGCACCAACTTAGCCCCCAGTCTCAGGCGGTGCGGCGAGTAAATATCCCCTGCCATGGAGAACACCCGCTCACTGGGGATACTGGTTGGTGAGCAGGACAATATACCCTTGGCCACTTTGGACAGGGCCGGCTACATGTTGGACTTCTCGGCCCAGTAGGCCAAGGGATCACTGCTGGGATAGATGCATGGCTCCTCCTCCAGGTAGGTCTTCATGGCTGCTGAGGTGCCATCGTACTCCCTCTGGTAGCTCTGCCTGTGCACCACATCCACCACTGTCCTCAGTCACACCGCTTGCCCTATTGTGCAGGACCCCATGCTCCCCAGAGTGGTCTGCACATAGGAGGAGCTGCTGCTGCTGGCAATATTATATTATTATTTTTTTATTATTATTTTATTATAAGCATTTTTATAACACAAGCAATGTACCTGGTGCTTTACAGAGAATAAGATAGATGCAGTCCCTGCCCGAGAGCTTACAATTTAAAGACCCCTGTCTTTAAGGAGGGGAGGGGAGACAGGGAAGTGGGAACAGAGGGAGAGACAATGGATGCAACAATCATGAGGATGTGACAACTCAGGTACATGTTCTTGGCTTGGTTACAGTAAATTGGGAGTTTGCAGATAACAGATGGGGGATAATCCTGAGTGGGTATGGTTAGCAGGAGTTAGGAAGGGCAGAGCAGAGGAGGTGGGTTTTGAGGAGGGATTTGAAGGTCTGAAGGGAGGGGGCAAGGCAGATGTGGGCAGTGAGGGAGTTCCAGACGTGCAGGGCAGCGAGGGAGAAGGGACGAAGTGGGTTGGGGGAGCAGGGGAAGCGTGGCAGGGCGAGGGAGGGGATGGAAGGGGAGCGGAGAGCTCAAACAAGGGTTCAGAGGGAGATCAGGGCAGAGAGTTGGGGGGGAGCGAGGTTGTGAAGGGCTTTGTAGGTGAAGACAAGGAACTTGTGCAGAATACGCTCAGGAAGGGGGAACCAGTGGAGAGAGGAGAGGAGAGGCTGCACATGGTTAAAGCAACAGGC
>QEPC01000160.1:583592-598137 GCA_003113815.1 Sphenodon punctatus | reverse complement strand
AAGAAGTTGCAGAAACATCGGAGATATTGTTCTATGTGTTGATTGACACGCTCTACCTGACCATTTGCTTGGGGATGATATGCTGTAGTTGTCTGAATCTTTATTCCCAGGAGATTGCAAAAGGCTTTCCAAAACCGTGAGGTAAATTGAGGTCCTCGATCGGAAGTGATTTCTCGTGGAGTGCCATGAAGCCGGACGATTTCTTTTATCATGAGTTCTGCGGTTTTCTTGGCCGTGGGTAAGCCTGGACATGGTATAAAGTGTCCCATCTTTGTGAAATAATCCACGATAACAAGGATGGTGGTACAATGTTCGGATGTGGGAAGTCCAACAATAAAGTCCATGGCCAATCGTTGCCAAGGACGGTTTGGGATCGGGGTTAACTGTAAAAGGCCCACTGGAAGATGTCGGGGCGCCTTCGTCCGTGCGCAGGTGGAACAGCCCTTAACGTACATTTCAACTTCTTTTTGAACCTGAGGCCACCAAAAGGTTCGTTGAATAAGGGCCAGGGTACGCTTTATACCAGGGTGTCCTGCTAAGGGGGAATCATGAGATGCCCACAATATCTGCAGACGATAGCGAGGAGGAACCACTAGTAGTCCCTTATGGTAATGCAATCCGTCTTGAAGGGAGTACTGGGTATTGGGGAGAGCTTGCATGGTTTCTCTTTGCAAATCCTGGATCGATGGGAGGGTGGCTGCAAAGACCCTCGGCAATAATACGGGTCCTGGAGTTGGGTTCGGGGTGTTGCTTATTTCCTCACATCGGGAAAGGGCGTCCGCCATAGTGTTTTCCGGTCCTGGACGATACTGGACCTTAAACCAAAAGCGGGCAAAGAATAGTGCCCATCTGGCGTGCCGCCCATTGGTAATCCGAGCCGTCTGAAGATACGTTAGGTTTTTATGATTTGTTAATACTAGATTTGGGTAAGGTCCCCCTTCTAGAAGGTGTCTCCAGGCTTCAAAAGCTGCTTTTATTGCCAAGAGTTCTTTGTCCAGAATAGTATAGTTACGTTCAGCTGAGGTAAGTTGTCGAGAATAATATGCACAAGGTAACCTTTGTTGTTGATCTCCAACCTTCTGGGTGAGGACAGCCCCATGGGCTTTGTCGGAGGCATCCACTTCAACCACAAAAGGTTGGGTAACATCAGGATGTTGAAGAAGGGGTGCTGTTATAAATGCCTGTTTCAATTGTAGGAAGGCGTGTTTTTGGGGTTCCAACCAACGATAAACCGCCCCCTTCTTTAAGAGTTGAGTTAGGGGCGCTGTGGTCCGGGCATAATCACTAATATATTGACGGTAGTAATTAGTACTTCCAAGGAACCGTTGTAGCGCCTTAACAGAAGAGGGGGCTGGCCATCTGTGAATTGCTGAAACCTTACTGGGATCCATTTGGACTCCCTGTGCCGAGATAATGAATCCTAAAAAGGGTACCACCTTCACATGAAAGAGACATTTCTCTATTTTACAATACAATCTCTGCTCTTGTAAGCATCGAAGAACTATTTGAACGTGTGTCACATGTTCTAGGAGGTTACGCGAGAAGATTAAGATATCATCTAGATATACCACAAGGAAGGTGTCCAGTAAATCATGGAAAATGTCATTTATAAAATGTTGAAACGTCGCCAGGGCATTTACTAGTCCATAGGGCATCACTAAATATTCAAAATGTCCAAATCGTGTACGGAAAGCCGTTTTCCATTCGTCTCCTTGTTTAATGCGAACAAGGTTATATGCCCCTCTAAGGTCCAATTTGGTAAAAATCTGAGCCCCTTGTAGCTTCCCTAACAACTCAGGAATGAGGGGAAGGGGGTATCGGTTCTTCACTGTGAGGCTATTTAAGCCCCGATAGTCAATGCAGGGGCGTAAGTCACCCTCCTTTTTGGGCACAAAAAAGAGGGGGGCTCCCGCAGGAGACGAGGAGTGTCTGATAAACCCCTTTTCTAAATTGTCTTTGATGTATTGCCGCAGGGTTTCTGTTTTTCCTGGGGTCAGGTTATAAATTCGCCCATAGGGGTGTTCGGCGCCGGGGAGGAGTTCAATAGGACAATCGTAGGGTCTATGAGGGGGTAACTCTGCGGCTTCTTGTTTACTAAAAACGTTTTGAAATCGTTGGTACACCGCAGGGAGTTGGGAAGTTTCAAATGTGGATACCATGGGTATTGCCCCTGCTGGTGCAGGGATGGGGAAACAACAGTGCTCTGAACAATAGGGTGACTTGAACAGTACACTTCTGTGTACCCAGTTGATGGTAGGGTTATGAAGACACAACCAAGGAAACCCTAGAACCTCAGAAAATAGGGGCGACGTGATGAGATTAAATTGAATCATTTCCTGGTGTTTCCCTATCCAACACCTTAATACCGGAGTACATTTACATACTGGACCTGAGTATCATGTTTCCGCCATACAAGGTATCGCGAAACCCGGCGGCATGATCAACCCTCTGATTTCATTGGCCAATTTCATTGTCTAGGACTTTTTCATTTCATTGGTTAGGACTTTCCCAGAGAGACATGTCCCGCCTTCACCATTAAGTATAAATAGGTGTGTTTGTAGCTATATCATGACTCGTGATATTTGTGCTATATCAGTTGCAAATGCGAATGATCATGTCCGATTTGTGTGTGACGTTGTTTTGGCAAGTTTTGGCAAGTTAGTCAATGCAGGCACTGAATGTAGTTTTCCAAAGCATATAGTAGTGCATGTCCGAGAAGACAAACTTACAACCAGGAAAAAGATGGTTGATTGCCATTAAATCATTTCTCATTTCCTCCAGAAGCTCACCCCCTTTGAGCATGCCAATATTGTTACCACCAGAGTGGATTACGATGCAAGAAGGCAGGTCAGAATGGGATGCAATAAATTGCCTTTCCTTCTTTAAAGACAGCAATACATTGGACCATTGCATACCCCCCCCCCCTTCTGATCTATCTCACGGTAACATTACTTAATAGATCACGCCAAGCAATTACTTATCAGTAGGCTGTTGTTTACAAAATGATTTTAATATGTTGTTATAGTATTGTGGGGATCAAATGAATTTTATGTTCAATGTACTTTAAGTGGTTTATATATTTTAATTCACATTAAGCTTTATGTATCCTGGATCCCAATTATTGTGAGGTATGATTTTATTGTAAGTTAATTATTGTTTATGTGACAGCCAAACAGCTATCACCAGGAAATAAATCTAATCTTCTGTGGTAAATTGCCACACATTACTCCAAAAATAGACCTAGGGTAGCTATGTTTCATTTGAACATATCCTAATGCAGCAATGGTGGGTGAAGACAAGAAACATTATCCTCTCATATGTGGGAACTGAGGTGCAAAGAGAGAGATTGAGGGGTAACTTTTCAATGTCACAAATATCGGATAGGTCAGTTTTGGAAAGTAGGTATAATTAATTAAACAATTGCTTAAGTCTCTAAGCAGTTGAACTCAGCCAAGGATGCATCTTTCTGTGCCAATGCAAGCAACAACGTGGGTAGGTCACACACTCTGCCGGTTTAGGGCTCCCAACAGACTTGCACCATCCCCGAGTTTCAGTACAAGTTATTTGCCTAATTGCTGTTTTTTGCCTTTGCCACCCACCTCCGAAATGGCTTTCTGAGTGACACAGAGTGAATCTGCAACAAAACCAGGAAATGATGCCAGCTTTCCTGAGCCTCACAGCAGAACTTTAGCAACGAACCACCCTTTCCCGCGAAACAATGACTTGTTAGAGAGACAGCAACTTGTAGCATGACTAATCAAATTGACATTAAGATTATAGGTTGGAAAGTATTGCCTGCAAATTGTGACCTGCTTTTAAGGTCACTGGTGTAGTCAAATAGCATCCCACCAACACTCTTTCTTTAGCCAAATGGAAAAGAATTTTTAGCTCTTTTAACTATCTTTGGATTTCTCTCAGGCCCTTTTCACATCCCACTGCCCGCACACGTGTGCGGGGGGGGGAGGCACCCATGTGAACAACACCCATGGTGGGTGTGCAGCGGGGGGCATCCATGGTAACGGTGCCCGTGGTGGCTGGGAGTGCATGCACACTCCAACGCACCACCCGCTTCCACCCATCACCCACGCATGGAGCAACGGGCTCCAATGCCGGTTGCTCCATGCATGGAGGTGGGTGGAGATGGGTGTGCGTCCATGAGAATGGCCACATTCCCACCTCCACGCACAGTGGGTGCACACCCACCCACTGTGGCCCATTTGAAAAGGGCCTCAGTCTTCCAAGCTCTTAATCAAAGGCCATTTTCACAGACACTCTAACACTGATAAAATGGGTGTTACATTTTATTATACATGTTGCAGGGCTGCAGGTGTGCTCTATGGGTGCCCTACAACATGTATAATAAAATGTAACACCCATTTTATCAGTGTTAGAGTGTCTGTGTGAAAAGGGCCATATGCTGAGTTGCCTTTCTCTGGATCCCTTCAAATTTCTCTCCATCTTTCATGACTCATGATGCCTGGATTAGAGTGCTGTGCAATTACGCCTGATGTAGATATTCAAAACCAAGTCTGAAAAATTTCAGATACTTGAGTTTTTCAATCAAGATTGCAAGGGTGGGTGGGTGGTGTTGATATGCATGTCTCATTTGTCTGTTGTACTAAAATTCAGTTTTTCAATTCACTTCTCTCTTAGGCACAATCAGCTCAGAAGTAGAGCTGAAATGAATATGTATGGTGAAATTGTATCCAAAATACAGGAAATGAATATTCATGCAAGCAAATAAATGCGTTGAATCTATACTACTCAAACAAAAAACAATAAAGCAGATTATAACAGCTATTCATTTATGTTTCCTTGGATAACCATTTCAGCTATTTTGGGTTGGTTATTTTTTTTTATTTCGGTTAATTTGTTTCTGTTATTTTAGTATTTTGGAAATTTCATTTCAGCACTATTGCACATGCATGACAGCCAAAATGATCAACCACAATACTAAAATAACCAAAATAATGAAATAAGAAAAGTAATTAAAATGGAATACATAAAATAAATTGATATGTGAATACCTGTTTCAGCTGTTCTCCAGATAGCTACCCAAAAAGGTGAAGAATATCCGTAAATACAAAATCCACTCTTGGTTTCAGCTATATTATCCAGCAATTTTGATTGCTTTTAACCAGTTCTTACAAAGTGGACGCGAAACACTATTTGGTTCCCGCTTCATTTCCCCAAAACAAATGTCTGTTTTTGTTATTTTTGCTTAGATATTTCTTTTATCTGGGCTGCGGAGGGCAGGTTATAAGTATTTCATGGGGTTTTCTGGGTTACAATGTTAGCTGCCCTGAGCCTTTGAAGGAGGAGCCTTTGATGGATCACCATGACCCTGCCATGGTGATCCATGCCCTGGTCATCGTGAGGTCTGATTTTTTAAATTCCCTCTTCTATAGGTTTCCAGTGGTGCTTTTTTGTCATGCTTGTTCAGGATGCTACAGCGCGATTGCTTACTGGTTTGCGGGACCGTGATCATATGACATCCGCCCTGCATTCTCTGTATTGGCTGCCAGTAGAGCAGCAGATTGAATTTAAGGGTGTTGACAACCAACACCAAAGCCCGCTGAAGTCTGGGTTTGTTTCATGCAGCTCCCACTCACATCATGTTTAACATGTAGAGCCTAATAAATGCACAGCCCCCTGCATGTATTTCATGTGCATTTGTGCAACCCCCCTCCCCCCGTTAGCCTCCATTCACAGATTTAGCGTGAGGAGCCTAACACACAGGCAGACATTCTTCCCTATCATGCTCCACCCCTCCCCCTCTGATTTCTCAGTATCCTTCCCCCTATGATGACTCACAGATGCAGCGAACCATTGGAAGAAGAAGTCTTACCAGCTGTTTCTTTCTTTCCAGGCTATGACTCTGGAGGCAGTCCAGTGCCTGATATCTAGAGGTGTTCTGAATAGTTCAGTACATTCACAAGCATTTCTGAGTTCCCAAGGATCAGACCCGAGTGTTTGGGCCCCTCCTTCGGAACTTGATGAATGCTCGGGAACTTGGAAGCAGGAAGGGGGGGGTCAGAGGGGGCAGGTAACAGGGCAAGCAGAGGGCAGGGAAGAGAAAGGTCAGGAAAGGGTTCATCAGGGGTCAAAGAAGGGGGTTAGAGAAGGGCAGATGGCAGGGAAGGGGAGAAGCAAACTCACCTAAAAGCTGCAGGAGCCAGGCATGCTTCTGAGAACTCTGATGCTGTGTGTTTGCATTTTGAGCATGCTCAATCTAAGGCTCTCTGGGAGCATGCTAGGAAATGTAGTCCAGCTTGCTGCTGTAGGCATTAGATCTAATGCTCTATCAGTAGATTCAGGGATATTGGGTGCAACCTTGCTACTCGGAAAACACACTGGTGTGCTGAGTGCTCAAGCACACATGCAGCTCCATGTATGCAGAAAGCCATATGGGGCAATGGCACGACCCGTGCTGCTGCAAGCCCCCGAGTCCACACACACCGGGACAGCTCCTGATCCTTCCCCCTGGTAGGGATGAGTGAACACAGTTCAGAAGTTTGGAGTTCGGCCCGAACTCGGCCTGTTCGGATGACATAACCCGAACCCGAATCCAAACACGAACTGACCGAACCGAACTCGATTCCGAACGTCGAAATGACCGAACAGTTCGGTCAGTTCAGATTGCGTTTGGGTGAGTTTGGTTGGCAAAAACAAGTCACTGGAAGGCAAAACGTGACAGGGAGGGGGAGTCAGCTGAGGAGCAGACTTCCAGGCACCAGGGGTGGAGAGGCTTGGAGAAGCAGCCAGCCTGCCCAATCACCATCCCTTTTCACCTCAGACCACTGGCTTTGCAGTCTGCGATTGGCCATGGGCTAGACTTCACGGAGTCAAGGGGGCTTGCGGTGAGACGGGCACAGAAAGAAACAAAACTGATTACCTCCCCCCTTCCCAACACCTTCTGAGCTAGTCACTTTTCCTGAACAGCAGGCATTTCAGAAGGCTCCCTGTCCCAGCAGTTTTGTTCTCAATCCATTGCACTCCTCCTCCTATTCCACCCATCCAACCCATCTACTTACATATTATCATTTATTTAGCTTAGATTAGATAGATTTAGGTGTTATTTTTTGTTTTTACCCCTCCCTATGTTCCCTGTGTTCAATCTTCCCCCCTCCCTTCCCCCTCCCCCCTCGATTGAATCCTTTCCCTCTCCCCCTTATTCCATCCCTGATTCCCTTCCCCTGTTTTAAGTTTTGGATTTATTTAGAGTAGGATTATTATTAGATTTATTTTCAGATAGTTATTAGATTGATAGTTACTAGATAGATATACATAGTAGTTAGCTTAGTTATAGAGCTAGATAGAGATACAGTGTGTTTGTAGGACAAGGCAGTACGAAGGGGGACACTAGTAATCAAACTGATCATTATCGGTTTGACAGGTCACGTGGGGTCCTACATCAGAGGATGTCCCACCCTCCTGGGGCCGTAAGTCCCACCTTGGGACGGAAGTGACGTGGGTAAGTGGAAGTGACGCAGAAGGGGGTAATGCTTCTGGGTCAGGGAGGTGGGAACCGAAGGTTCCTATGCCCCTGAACCCGGAAGATCCTTATGCTTGACTTTGGGGGGTCTGCTTGTGGGTCAAACCAAAGGTTCCACCCTCCCATAACTGACAAGGTCCTTTGAAGAGTGCCGTGTAATGCCTCTATGAGCTCAGGAGAGTAAGATGGACCAGTAGGTATGGGTTTTGTGAGAATTGGAGTAACTTTATGGTGCGGGGTTCGGGGTAGGGTGAACTGCAGCGATTGGGTCATGTAACCCCTCTACGAACTCAGCGAAGTGAGGTGAACCATTCAGCATAGGTTTCATCATCCTAGCCCATTACGTCTTGGAGAAATCGGGTACAATAGGGTGGGGTTTCCAGGGTAGGATGAGTCACAGAAAGAGGATTACGTGAGGGTTCAAATAACTCAGGATTGTGACCTGAACCAATCAGCGAAGGTTTCATTGCTCTAACCTACCTCGTTGCAGAGATCTGACCTAGGGGGTCTCAAATCGCTCACCACGCCAGCCCTGTGACCAATCGGAAAGGTCTGTTGAGAGACTGGAAGTTTTGGATGGGTGAATCCTCTTTTTCATGCTGCTAAAAAGCAGAGCAAAACCTTGTCTAAGAAAGAAGTGATTTCATGGCTTTCGGATCAGGATGCGTATACCCTTCACAAACATGCATGCAAGCATTTTAAAAGAAACAAAACAATTGTGTCGGGGTTGGATGCTCAATGGCAGACTGATTTGGTAGATATGCAACATTTGTCTAAGCATAATGGGGGTATCAAGTACATATTGACCATCATAGACATTCTATCTAAGTGTGCCTGGGCCTTAGACCTGAAAGACAAGACGAGCGGGGAAGTGGCTAAGGCCTTTGCAGCCATTTTTAGGGAAGGGAGGATACCCCCAAAATTACAAACAGATCAGGGGAAAGAATTTTTAAATAAGACATTCCAAAAACTGCTTACACAACATGGGGTGCACCACTTTGTAACCAATAACTGTGTCAAGGCAGGGGTGATGGAGCGGTTTAAAAGAACTTTAAAATCAAAGATATGGTGGTATTTCACAGCTCGCAACACCTTTCGCTATATTGATGTCCTGCCTCAGCTCATCAAGAGCTATAATCACAGTTACCACAGGTCCATATGCACCAGCCCTGTAGATGTGAATACCACAAATGCTCTGAGGGTGTGGGAAACACTTTACGGGGATGAGCTGGAGGTAAGAAAGGAGGTAGCCTCTTTTAGAAAAGGAGACCATGTCAGGATCTCCAAACTCAAGGGTAAATTTGAGAAAGGTTATGAGGAAAGCTTTACGGGGGAAATATTCATAGTGGATGACATCCTTAACAAGGCACGGAGGCCTGCAATCTTTGGGACCTTCTATCCTGAAGAACTTCAAAAAGTCAACCCTAAACAGGACAAAGTTTACAGGATTGAAAAAGTGATATCCCCAAAGGGGAAAGGGTGAAACAAGCAGTGCTTGGTAAAGTGGCTAGGCTGGCCTTCTAAATTTAACAGTTGGGTAAGAGCTTCAGAGTTCACAGATGCTTAATCATCATGGATGACTTTTACATCACTTTACCGAGCAACGCATGCACCGGTGCTTTTCCACAAAACAGCAGTTCTAATTTTTCCACACAGCTAGTCAGACCCTTGGATCATCCAGGTGGCTGGGAAGTGGGCCTGGCTGAAATACAATACTCCCACAGTTGGGACAATGTCGCAATACCCACTGGTAATGAAATCAGCCGTGGACCTGCAAGATGGTGTTACACCCTCACCTCCAGCTATTATTCAAGCATTGCGGAACTACTGGATCAAATAAACAACCAGATACCCAGAGGTACTAATCCACCTCCTGTAGCCCTGAGGTTTCATCCACTGGGTATTGTGACGTTGTCCCAACTGTGGGGGTATTGTATTTCAGCCAGGCCCACTTCCAAGCCACCTGGAACGTCCAAGGGCCTGACCCGGAAGCATTACCCCTTTCTGCATCACTTCCACTTACTCACGTCACTTCCGTCCCAAGGCGGGACTTACGGCCCCAGGAGGGCGGGACTTCCGCTGACGTAGGACCCCATGTGACCTGTCAAACTTATAACGATCTGTTTGATGAGTAGTGTCCCGCTTCCTACTCAAGGCCGTTGTAGTTAATTATTAGGATATTCCATTTAGTTCAATAGGTTTTAGAATAGTTATAGCTGTTAAATTTAGTATATATATATATATATATATATATATATTAGATTTTTAAAAATTGGTTAATTGTTTTTAAAAAATATTTGTGCATTCGTTTGGTTGGAGAAATGGAGAATGGGGGTAGGAGAGGGTGAGGCCAGTCTGCTTCCCGCAAGCCAGGCAATGAGGCATGTGGCAGTGCTGGCAGGGGCTGTGCCAGCAGAGTGCCAACAGGCAGAAGCAGGCAATGAGGCACGTGGCAGAGCTGGCAGGGGCCGGGCCAGCAGAGTGCCAGCAGGCAGAAGCAGCAGACCATCACCACGGCCCAAGCTGTGCAGGCCTGATTGTGAGTCTTCCTCTCCCAGCACTAGTAGCACTAATGTTCCCAGTGGCACTAGGGGCCAGGGGGTTAGGCGTCACCTCCTGGCAGCGTCCTCCACTGCCACGCAGGGCACTGTAATGTCTGCATTGCAGGCGGCTGAGGCTGTCTCATCTGCGGCTGCAGATTCAGGTGACTCAGTGCCTGAAGCTTCTCAGGGGCCACCATTGTCCCCCGACTCCCCCATAATTATAATGGCAATCCCCCAAAGCAGTCCAGGACTGATGTATCTCATCACAGCTGTTATAGGCAGGGCCCGATCCACGGATAATGGAAGAAAGGAGTGTAGCAGCAGCAGCAACAGCTATAGGGGGCAGGGGGAGAGAGCTGCTCAGAGTGGGAGAAGCATGGGAAGTCCAGCAGCCTCCGTTACTCTGTTTGGGGATGGGGACAGTGATGCAGAGATTTCTGTGGAGGAGGTCTCTGTATTTGGTGCTGCTGAGGTGATGGCTGTCCCTCAATGAGCTGTGTCGCCAGT
This sequence comes from Sphenodon punctatus, assembly GCA_003113815.1. Taxonomy (NCBI): domain Eukaryota; kingdom Metazoa; phylum Chordata; class Lepidosauria; order Sphenodontia; family Sphenodontidae; genus Sphenodon; species Sphenodon punctatus. The sequence goes on along the minus strand of QEPC01000160.1, from coordinate 587,592 downwards.
GCCACCATGTCCTGCCCCTCCCAGGAGTGCATCACCCGGTGTGGGCCAGAAGGCAGGAGGGGCTAAAAAATCATGGGTCTGGGAGCATTTAAGGTGCAGGCTGATGATCCGTGGGAGGTGCAGTGCACTTTGTGCAATAAAGTGGTGAAGTGTGGTGTGGGCAGATGCTCACCAACCTGGGGACAACCGCCATGTCTAGGCATCTGAAATCATGCCACAGTGCTGCAATTCTAAGCTGGGAGGCAGGGTCAGTGGATCATAGGAGGTTCCCAACCCAAGCGGCTAGTCACCCGCCTCCTTCATTTGGCAACCGTCCTGCTCCAGCAGCTGCGTCTAGCGGCAGGAGCTGTATCGCTGCTCGGGGGGAGCAGCAGGAGCAGCAGCCTTGCCAGCAGCATCAGACCACAATGGAGGAGCTGGGATGGGGGCAGCTGCCAAGGCCATCAGCAGCTGGAAGGCGGCGTGACTTTCAAGAGAAAGCCACGCGCCTGTTGGGTGAGATGAACACTGTCGATGGCCAGCTCTTCTCCATTGTTGGGGACACTGGTTTTAAGAGTCTATGGGGTTCCTGGCCCCACAGTTTCAGCTGCGTCCCGCACCACTCTGAGTCGTACGGTGGTGCCAGCCCTGTACGGGGCTTTGAAGGAACGGGTGAAGGAGCAGCTGGCAGGGGCTGGGGGTACCACTGTCCATTTCACCACTGACCTGTGGTCCAGCTGGAATGCCCAGCACATGTACCTGGTGGTGATGGTGCACTGGTGGCAGGACCCAGAGTCAGCATTTGACAGTGGCATTAGGGGTCCTGAAGCAGTGTATAGGTGGGTCCTGCTTCAGGCAGAAGTCATGGACTGCCCGCACACTGCCAGGGACATAGAGGCAGCCCTGAACACTGTGGTGGGGGAGTAAGTCACGCCAGGTGCACCGTTCACCCCGCGGTGTGTGGTGACTGATAATGCGACCAATATACTCAACGCAGTCCATGATGGGGGTTTCACAAGCATCCCTTGCGCCACACACACTGTCCACCTGGTGGTCAAGGATGCTCTGGGCTTGGGGGATAAGGGGATTGGGAAAGGCACCCTTAGATCCCTGATCCAGTGGGGGAGGGAGCTAGCTGGGTTCTTTAATCGCAGCGTGAAGGGCAGCAAACTCCTCAGGGTCAAGCAGGCAGAGCAAGACTGCCCAGTGCACCAGCTGGTGCAAGATGTCTCCACTGGGTGGAATTCCACCTTCCTGATGCTTGAGCAGCATGTGGAGAAGAAAGCTGCCTTGCATCAGGTGCAATTGGACTCAAACAGCAGGGCTCCTCCAGGCTTCAATGGAGCAGAATGGGAGATCCTCTCCCAGATGGTTTTCGTTCTGTGACCGTTCCTGGAAGTGATGGAGACCATCAGCTCCTCCATGGCCACAATCAGCCAGGTGACCCCTCTGGTCCAGAGTCTCCAATTGAGTCTTAAGGAGATTCTGCAGGGGCAGGATTGTGGCCCTCGGGGCAAGAAGCTGGGGGCTGAGGCAGTTGGGCTTGCGCAGAAGCTGAAGACAGGCTTGAAGGCAAGGTTTGATAATCTCCTGCTGTGGGGGGAATACGTTTTGGGAACAATGTTGGACCCCAGGGTCAAGCGCAACGTGACATGCAAGTCATCCCTCTATGGTCTCTGGAAGGATGATCTTGTGGGGAGGGTCTGGAAGGCAGAGCGAGCTCTCACGAGTGCGCGGCAGCAGCAGCTTCAGGACACACCTCGGGATGGTGGGACTGGGAGCAGCCTCCCCTTTCAGTCAGCAGGGTCATCCCTGCCTCCATGCCTAGCAGTAGAAGCAGCAGCAGCAGGATCAGCAGCAGCACCCCAACTTCCTGCAGCTCCTCTGTGCAACCCACTCTGGGAGGCATGGGGCCCAGCACAAAAGGGCATATAGCATGGCTGAGGGCAGTGGGGGCGGTGTTGCCCAGGGACAGCTACGAGAGGGAGTACGATGGTGCCTCATCAGCAGTCAAGGCCTACCTGTATGAGGAGCCGTGCATCAATTCCAGAAGCGATCCCTTGGCCTACTGGGCCGGCAAGACTGACGTGTAACCGGCCCGGTCCAAAGTGGACAGGGGATTATTGTCCTGCCCACCAACCAGTGTCCCCAGCGAGCGGGTGTTCTCTGTGACAGGGGACATTTGCACACGCCATCCCATGCCAGGGGCAGTTGGGACGGGGCTCCTCCTCCTCAAACTGGGCTAGGGCTACTGCTCCTATGCTGCTGAGGTGCTGTCCCTCCTTCCTAATGCCTGGCACCCGCCCTGCCTCTCTCTCTCTCTCTCTCATACTAGACGGCCTCGGCCACTTTATTTGGCTGACCTCATGACGCAGGGTGGCATTGGGAAACACTATAAGCCTGCCAGTCAGCCTATGGCTACACGATCTCGGCCTGCCTATGTGACGCTGACTGGCTCTCACTCTCTCATACTGCACAGTCTTTGCTAGCCTATATGAGTGCCCTGCTGCCATTGTCCCAGCCTGCCTGCCCTACTGACTGCCATGCCTGTTTGCCTACCCAGCTTGCCGCCAAGCTCAAAGCATGCCTCAGTCCGCCTTCCTGCCTCCCATTCCAAGGTGCCTGTCAGCCCACCCAAGTTGCCTAGCTCAAAGCCTTCCCAAGCCCACCGGACCTACTGCCTTTCATGCCATGCTGTGTGCCTGCCTGTCCAGGTTGCAAAGCTCGAACCCTGCCTCAGTGTGCCTGACTTTGGCTCATGCCACACCACCTGACTGCCTTCCCCAGCAACAAATGTCTGCTGCTGCTAGTGCCAATGGCCCCCAGGCCTATATGGGGTCTGTGCCAAAGGTTCTGTACCATGGCAACCCACTGTCTGCTGGTGCCAACGGTCCCCAGACCAGGCCTATATACCGTCTGTGCCAAGGGTTCTGTACCCTGGCAACCATTGTCTGCTGGTGCCAATGGCCCCCAGGCTGGCCTATATGCCATCTGTGGCAAGGGTTCTGTACCCTGGCAACCAATGTCTGCTGGTGCCAATGGCCCCAAGGCCAGACCTATAGACCATCTATGCCAAGGGTTCTGTACCCTGGCAACCAATGTCTGCTGCTGCTGCAAATGCCACCCATGCTGTCTGTGCCATGGGTTCTAGGGCCCGTCATTCCTCGCGCAGATGCGATGTCATTCCACCGCATCAAGAAACAGTCACTCCAGTCCCAAGACCCGCCATCAGGGTTCTGGGGCCAAGTTACAGGCAGGGAGGGCTGAGGCCAATACCTAGAAGCTGCCACTCTAGCCCCAGGACCCACCACCATGGGTCTGGGGCCATCATACCTCGCACAGGATGCTGTCATTGCACAGCATCAAGAAAAATCCACTGCAGCCCCAGGATCCACTATCAGGGTTCTGGGGCTACGTTACTGGCAGGGAGGGCAGTGACCAATATCTAGAAGCTGCCACTCCAGCACCAGGACCCAACGTCATGGGTCTGGGGCTGTCATTCCTCGCGCAGAGAGCCAATTTTCAACTGCATTAAGAAACAGCCACTCCAGTCCCAGGACCCGCCATCTTCTGGGGCCAAATTACCAGAAGGAAGGGCTGTGACAATATCCAGAAACTGCCACTCTAACCCCAGGACCCACCGTCATGGGTCTGGGGCCATCATTCCTCACACGGAGGCGATATCATTCCACTGTATCAAGAAACAGCCACTGTAGCACCAGGAGCTGCCACCAGGGTTCTCGGGCCAGGTTAATGGCAGGGAGGGCTGTGGCCAATATCTAGAAGTTGCCACTCTAGCCCCAGGACCCACCTTCATGGGTCTCGGGCCGTCATTCCTCGCATGGAGGCAATGTCTTTCCACCCCATCAAGAAACAGCCACTCCAGACCCAGGACCCACTGCCATGGGTTGGCGGGACCCACTTTACCGGGTTTGAGTGACTCAGTTTCCCTCGCACACAGCCCGCTTGAATTAGTTTCTCTCTGGCTAATTCAAGTCTGCCACAGGGACAACTCCTTTGT
>QEPC01000160.1:533749-547915 GCA_003113815.1 Sphenodon punctatus | reverse complement strand
CCCACTGCGTGCTCTGCATTTTACAGTTTGTGTGTGGGGGGGGGTGTCCCGCTGCATGCTCTGCATTTTACAGTTGGGGGGAGGGGGTCCCGCTGCGCGCTCTGCATTTTACAGTTTGTGTGTGTAATGTGTATGTAACATGGCAAAAACACACTTTGCCATCTGTTTTTGTGGGTGGGTTTCCTGCTTTGCCATGTGGGTCGCAGAATTTTGCTATATGGGTCGCAGAATTTTCCATTTTGGGTCGCAGAATTTTGGAAAACATTTTGCAGAAGAATCAGGGCCCTGGTCAGAGGTAATGGATACTACAAGCATTAGTTTGTATCCTCAGAATAACTTGGGTATCTAATCCAGTGATACTATTGGCCTTCACAACATCCTTGGTAGTGAGTTCTGTAGATTAATTATACATTATGAGGCAGGGACAGGGCATACATGGAGTGAACTGTGTCTTGTCATTCACTCCCAGCACCTGACAGAGATCATATCCATGTACCTTTGAGGGTTCAATCCACTAAAATGTAGGCCTACATTTTCTCTTGGAAGCTTCCTTTCTCATCTCTCAACAACATGTCTGCCGACAGCTTATGTTCTGTTCCTTTACCCAATTGGGCTATGAGAAGCAGATTGGCAAAATAAAAGCTGCATGAACAGCTTCTTATGCAACTACGCAGTACCTGGAGGCAACTCCAACAATCAAAAAGGTTAAACTCCATCTGGAGCTCTGTGGCTCATCAGCCCAGCATGGCTAAGATGCTCCAATTTCTATAACCTACAGTTCATAAGTAATGGTCCAGAGACTGCAGCTGGTGCAGAATGTGACAGCCCGCATCCCTACGAGAACAGATCACCATGAGAATGTAATACCTGTACTTCGCTCGCTGCACTGGCTGCCTATACTCTTCTGGGCTCATTTCAAGGTGTTGGTTCTTACCTATAAAACCCTAAACGATCTGGGCCCAGCCTATCTGCAGGACCACCTCTCTCCCTGGGTCCTGGATCGACCCCTGTGGTCAGCTGAGGATGCCCTGTTGGAGGTCCCCCTGGTGTGATGGAGGGCCATGTTTGAAAGGGCATTCTCAGTGGTGGCACCGCGGATGTGGAACTCCCTGCTGGCTGAGGCCCGTTTGTCCACGGATTTCCCTTCCTTCAGGCACCATTGTAAGACCTGGCTATTTTGCCAGGCTTCTGGCGGGGGAGATGGGTAGTGGGAGAGGGGATGTTTTGCTTTGTTTTGGGTTTTTTTTTGGGGGGGGGGGGTTATACCCTTTATGGACTCCTGCTTTGGTTTTATTGATCTTTTTATTATTTTTATATTTTTTGTAATTTGTTATTTATTAGAATGTTTTTATTGTTATTATTTTGTTATGAACTGCCCTGAGCTGCCAGAGGCAGGAGGGGGTGGCATAGAAATTAAAGTATAAATAAATAAATATAAATAAATAAATAAATAAAGGAGTGGTGTGGTCACTATCCTATCTGACTACCTTGGACTTCCTGAAGCCAATTGATGAGCTACTCATTTAGAACCAGTTAAACTGGAAGCAGACATACGGTGTGAACAAGGTTGTCGCCTCCATCTGGGCTTTTACCTTTAGGCTGCGGGGCCACATCAGTAGAGTAGGGATGGGTGAACGCAGTTCGGAAGTTCAGAATTCGAACCAAACTCGACCAGTTTGGTTGATCGAACCGAATTTCCAAATCGAACTCGATTTTTGAACCGAACCGAACTGAATTTCCAAACTCGGCTCTGTTCGTCCATCCCTAAAAGATAATATTCCATTTAGTTCAATGGGGTTTGAATTTCTGAACTTTGTTCGGAAGTTTGGAGTTCAGACCGAACTCGAATAGTTTGGTCAACCGAATCGAACTTCCGAACCTAACCGAATTTCCAAACTGAACCGAACCAAATTTCTGAACTCAGTTCTGTTCACCCATCCCTACAGTAGAGGGTGGGGCAAAGGGGATGTCATTTCCCTTTCTGTCATAACCCTATACCTTGCAAAGCATCATAACATCATTATATTCCATGGGTGGGATATTGGAAAGTGAGTAGGAAAGTCTCTGTGGACCACGCCCTGATGCCCCAGAAGCTCCAATTTCTCTGGGTTACTGGGGGCAACCATGGATCACCTCGAGAAATCAAGGCTTCCCCCAGAGCCTCTGGATCAGAAGTCATAACCTCCAGGCAAACCCTGGAAATGCTGCAACCCAGATGAAGTCTCTCTTTTTTGAGTCCTAGTGGTGCAGAGCTTCCTTGGTGCTACTGATATCATTGCTGATCCATGGTCCTTGACTAGCAGCTTTTTCCATTGCTGACTGAACAAGAGACTCTTCCTCTGGTCAGAATGCAATAACTTTTTGTCACCTCCAGGCTAGATGGGACATTCCTAGAGGGTTTTCTTGTGGAAGTGATGAGGAAATTACTAATGGTCCAACCTGTAAATCCCTGATCAGCAAGAGAGGCAGCAGTTCTTTACACTGCTGCTCCATTCTCTGCACTGTTTCTCCATTCATTCTGGAACCCAAGCAAGGTCTTGTCGATATATAGCACTTGACCAAGCAGGATTTGAAGGAGCCCACAGTCTTCAGAGATCTTGCCATTCAGTCACCAATCACCATATCCCTAAAGAAGCGTTCAAACTGGGGAAAGGGACATGTCTCCCCCACCATACTGAGCTTGGGAATGAGCCAAAAGTCTGTTCCTTAATTTTCTCAGTGCCCTTCTCCATTGCATCTGGATTTGAGCTACGTTTACTGTATCACATGGATGGGGAAATGCCCCTAGATCAGGGGCTGGAGGTGGAAAGGGAACCATTTCCCTCCTGTGGGCCACTTTGAAAATTAGTACAATTTCTCTGAGGGTTGCAGACATTGGAGGCAGGGGGCATAAGAGGCACACTCAAGAAAAAGAGGACCCATATCATGGATCTGTGCATGGATCTGTCCCCTGTCCTTGTGTACATAACTTCATCTCAGATTACTTAACCTGAGCTTAGTTTTTCAGTGCTTTGTTGTAGGAACTGGATTCAGGGGCCTGATCCAGGAAATTGAAAGGGGCCACATAAAAACTTGTCGGGGGGGGCACATTTGGCCCCCAGGCCTGCCCTAGACCATGGACTACATCAAGCCCAGCCCACCTTCTAGTTGTCTTGGGGGGCATTTCACATAGGGTGCACCCTGAAACCACTTATTCATCCAGATGGGCGCATCAACCATATGTGTATAATAGGGATACCAACAGTTACTGGTGTCTAATCTGCTCCAGCAAGGACCAGTTACTGAGCAATATCCATTTATTTTTCAGAGTTTAAACAGTTTTACTGATTTACCATAAGAACATAAGTAGTGCCATACTGGTTCAGACCAATGGTCCATCGAGTCCACCACCTGTCTCCGACTGTGACCAATTTTGGTCGCTTGGGAGAAGTACCAACAGGCCACAATGGGGCAATCCATTCCCTGTTGTTCAGGGGTGTGCATATTGTTTTTGTTATATCGATAATGAAAACTAAAATTGTCATTTTTGTTATCATCATTGCAGTAACGAAAACAACAACAAATAATAACGAAACCAATAACGAAAGTTGTTATTCACTTCATTATTGCCTGGAGTTTGGTTTTTTTGAGAGGGGAGGATGGAGTAGACATCTTGGAGGCAGAAAAAGTGTTGAAATCTTGAACTTGGAGGGGAAGGACCTGATGGATGTATCTCTGGCCAATGAACAGTGCAAGCAGATCCAAGCAGTTGAATGGCACCCTGTGATTCCTCAATGCCTCTGCCTCCCAGAACCAATCAGGAGGGCTCTGGGGGAGGGAACTGCAACCCTTTATATTGCAGGGCTGGGCTGCTTCACAGTGCTTCTCTTAGTTTTCTTGCTTTGTCACGATGCGTTTGCAGAGGCTGGTGCTTGCACTAATCCATATACAAATATGTACCTTCCCTACCACACAATCCTTATTCCTTACCTTTACATTTTACCCTTTTCCTTCCCCTTCCTGTTTCCCCCTGTAGGTACACATATATGGAGATAGATATCGGTAGTATAGTTTAGATAGATAGATAGATAGATAGATAGATAGATAGATACCTCTGAATTTTCTTTTTGCCTTTCCCTGTCTGTCTCCTACTGTCCATATATTATATAGATATAGATATTAGTTGTATATATATAGATTAGATATTTAGATACTAGGCTGTTTTATTATATATATTAGGATTATAGGATAGGAATATTTTGTATTATACATAGATTAGGTTTAGTTTAGATTCTGTATATATTATATAACTAAAGTATTGTGTACAGTATATATTTTGTGCAGTTCTTTTTGTGTCACAATGAGAATTATTATTATTATTATTATAAACATTTATATAGCACCTGCCATGCACCCGGCGCTGTACAGAACATAGAAATAGACGTGGTCCCTACCTGTGGCTTACAATCTAAAATACAAGGAGGGGAAGACAGGGAGAGGGGACAGTGGGAGAGACATGGGAGAAGACAAACAAACATTCAGGTGGATGTGAAGTCTCAGGTGCGTAGGCTTGGCTTGGTTACAATCAGGTTGGTTGCAGCAGTCTACAGAGGAGGGCAGACAGTAAGTATATGGGGAATGANTTTCCCCGAGAGAGAGGCAGGAGGGAAGGATGTGAGGAGAGAGGGGGGAGGGGTGGTACGGGAGGAGGAGGTGGGTGGGAGGCAATGTCCTGACGGATCTTATCAATCTTTGAGGTGAAGAATGATGCAAGATCCTGAGCAGCAAGGGAAGAGGGCAGAGGAGGGCAGGTGGGATTAAGAAGGGAGTTGAAAGTAGATAAGCGGCGGTGAGGGTCGCAAAAGAAAGATTAGATCCTGGAGGCATAATAGTGTTGTCTAGCTAGGAAGATAGCTGAGGGGAGGGAGAATTTATAGTGGAGGAAGTCAGGGAGGGAGCGGGATTTGCGCCAGAGGTGTTCGGCAGCCTGGGTGCAGGAGCGGAGGTAGTGGATGTTATGGGTGAGCCAGGGGCGGGGATTTTGGGATCGGATGAGGCAGGAAGAGAGGGGGGCAAGAGAGTCAAGGGTTGAGGAGAGAGAGGTGTTGAGAGCGGAGATGGCAGAGTCAGGGGAGGAGGAGGAGAAAACTGAGGGGAGGTGGGGGAATAGAGAGGAGGCAAACTCCATGGGGGTAATGGTCTGCATATTGCGGAAGGGGAGCGGAGAGGGGGAGGCAGAGGGGGGTTGGTGGGAGAGGCTAAAGGAGGCGAGGAAGTGATCAGAATTATGGCAGGGATGAAAGGAGAGGTCAGCAAGAGAGGGGAAGGAGTTCAACTGCTGACAAGTCTGGAACAAGAGACCCTAGTAGAGGCCGTTGCCGTGGTGCGCATGGGTGAATTGACCAGTCTACCAGTGTTGACACTTCTGCCACAGGTGGCAGCCCCCCACCCAAAATTTGCATTTTGTTTTTGTTATTATAATGAAAATGAAAATTTTGATTTTCATTTTCGTTATTGTAATAACAAAAAATGACAAATAATAATAAAGAAAACAAAAATGAATTTTTGTTTTTGAAATAATGGGGAAATACTAAAAAAAAAACACATTTATGGCTATAACTTTTTTGTTTCTTATTTACTTCTGATGAAACTTGGGGTGTTTGTACCACCAATTGAGGGTGCTAAGTGCTCCAAATTGTGAAAGGTTTGGATAAAGGGGATCAATTTTAGAAGCAATTGAATGTTGTGATTTTAAGAAAAGCTGCATACACATTCCTGACTACACCTTTTTTATATTCCATCCAATTTGAATGAAACCTGGAAAGACTATGTCACTCCACTAGTGTAACAATCCTTTCAAATTTCAGAAAGATTGGATAAAGTGTCCTAATGGTATAAGCTATTAACTTGAAAATACATTTTCAGCTGTAACATTTTTATATTCCATCCAGTGTATAAGTAATTTAGCAGAAATTTATCACACACCTTCCCTTTCATCTCTGACAAATTACAGGACAATTTAATAAAGGGACCCAATTTTATAAGAAATTGAAGTTGTTCCCTTGAAGACCATTATACAGATAAATAGCAGCACATGCAGTGCCAGTCAGAAGCAAGCACCTGGCATGACAGGGGGAGGAAGGCTGTAGGAGGGAGGATGGGGAGCAACCCAAAAGACTGATAGACACATTCACTGGCCAATTACTACATGCTTCCAGCTTTACAGGACCAATCGGTAGTGGCTTCGAGGCGAGCATAGAAGGGACATAACTGGGACTTTCAAGATAGCATCCCAGCAATCAGGAGACATAATTTACACATCCAGGCTGGCCAGTTATCATCACAATCACATCCTGCAGCACTGTGAGAGAGGCCATAAGAGAGTCTCAATTGGCTCTTTCCTAAACAGATGCTTCTGACTTCCCAGTAACAAGTGGAGGGGAAAGGTTGGGATGATCACAGCACAGAATGAGGCTATTTGGTTGACATTTTTGCTGGCCAATCGGCATCACAAACTGATCTCATACCACAGTGACACGTAAGGCAATCCCTGGCATACGCTCTTTCGTTACATATGCTGTGTGGGCATATACAATTGGAACCCTTTATCACATCTTTCTGATATTTGGCAGAGATGATCCTGAATGTGTCAGATATAGCCTTGCCAAATTTCATGTACACTGGTTGAACTACAAAGTGGTTACAGCCAGACATACATTCATAAGTTAATTGCTTATACCACCAGGAGCCCTTATGCGATCCTTCTTAAAGCTGGCATAGACAGAAAACATGGGGAAGAGGATAAACATGCCAGGTTTCATCCATATTAGATGGGAGGCAAAGAAGGTACAGCCAAGAATGTATATGCATATTTTTGCAAAATACCATTAATTCAACTGCTTATAAAATTAGATTCCTTTATCTAATCTTTCTTAATTCCTTCCATTGGAGGTACAATCTCCCCAAGTTTCATCCAAATATAATAAAAGACAAAAAAGTTAAAGCTGAAAATGTAATTTCCATTGAAACCAATGGAAATCAAAAATGAAAGCAAAAAACCCCATGAAATGTTGATATTTATAAAAATGAAAATGACAGATCTAAATAACAAAAATGAAAAACGAAAAATGACATGGGTCCCTGGTGCACACCTCTAAAAATGAAGAGACCAGCATTTTTCTCCTCCAAGCTGCAGGTCTTATTAGAGGAAGAGGCTGCAGAGATTTTTATTGGAGGTAAGGTATATATGGAAGGCAGGAAGCCCCAGACTTCCACTACCACTAGCACTGGAGGAGGGAACAAAGGTGGGGTGCATCAGCAGTAGCGCACTCCTCCTGAAGCAACAGCAGCTGGCACTGACAGCAGTGATATTGCACTGGGAGCAGTGGATGCAGGGAGGAATGATGGTGCTTGTGATGTGGGTGCTGTTGCTGTGAGTGATGCAGGAGCTGGGGCTGGGGCAGTCACCTCTCCTGTTGGGCAGGCTTCCCCCTCTGGCACCACCCTCCAGGATTTGGAGGATTTGGAGGATGACTTATTTAAGGACATCCCACCCATTGGCAGCAAAGCGAGCAGCCCATTATTCTCATTCTCCCCCAGTCTTTCTGTGAATAGCAGCAGAGCATCGTCTCCCATGCTGCAATGTGGTGGTAGCAGCAGCAGCTTGATCATGGGTGTCATGGAGCTGGGCAATGAAGGGAGTGAGAAGGAGGTGGAGGAGACTCCTGCTTATGATGCTCCTTCTGTGGCCCCGTTGTGGACAGAGGCAATGGCCCCCAGCAGCAGTGGCACGAAGAAAGCAGGACTCCCCAGGTGGGCTGTGTGGGACCACTTCAGGTCAGTGAGGGCAGGTGACACCAGCAAGGTGGCCTGTGTTCACGGTGGGAAGGTGGTGAAGCGTGGGAATAAAAGGGCAAACCTCAGCAACAATGGGATGTTCTGCCACCTGAGAAGTATGCATGGGGAAAAGATGCTGGAACTGGAAGGGAAGTTAGGCAGTGTGGACAGGAGTAGGTTACCAATCCCTGCTGCAGTGAGCACACCCTCCTCCTCTGCTCATGGCAAGGAGAATGAGGCAGAGCATCAGTCCCTATCTTGTATCCCCTATGAGCAGCAGCAGCGTCAGGCCACTATGGAGGAGCTGGGGTTTGACCAGTTCCGACATGGAGGGCGTCCTCTAGCGGCACTCAAAATCACCAAGTGGGTGGGTGAGATGATTGTGCAGGATGACCAGCCCTTCAGCATAGTGGAGAACCAGAGATTCCGCCGGCTGGTGGCGCTGCTTGCGCTCAAGTACCAGATGCCCTCACGCACCACCTTCAGCAGGCGGGTGGTGCCCTCCCCTCCCTGTACCAGGCAGCTAGGGAGAGGATGAGTGAGGATGGGTGGGGCAGTTGTGCATTTTACAACAGACATTTGGAGCAACTAAAATGCACAACATGCCTACCTGGCCCTGACTGCTCACTGGTGACAGCTTCGGGTGGCATTAGGAGGAGCAGTAGGTGGCAAAGGCAAGGGGGCAGGGTACAAGTGGGCCCCGCTCCATGCCCAGGTCATGGATGAGAGCCACACTGCTGCCAACATAAGGGGAGTCTTGGACACCATGGTGGAGGGGTGGCTAAGGGAGGAAGCACCTTTCACCAAGGGGTTTGTGGTCAGTGAAAACACGGCCAACGTGAAGAGGGCAGTGCATGATGCTGGGTTCCAGCACATACCCTGTGCTGCCCACACCCTTCACCTGGTGACGAAGGATACTCTGACCCCGGGGGAGAACAAGGGAGATGGCAGCTGCATCCCCCTTACCCTGCTGATTGAGAAGGACAAAAAAATCATAGGGTATTTTAATAGGAGTGTGAAGGGTGGACACCTCTTGAGGGAGAAACAGGTGGAGCACTTGAGAGGGTGGTGAAGCTGCTAGGGTGGGAAGAATGGGTCATGATCGCTCAGACCATGCATGTCCTTAAGCCCTAAGTGAGGTAACGACCACCCTGAGCCAGATCAACCCCATGGTTTGTAGTGTGTTCAGGCAGATGGCAAGCTTCCTGGCTGACCGTGTGTGTATGTGAGAGAGAGAGAGAGAGAGCAAGAGAGAGAAAGAGAGAGAGAGCAGCACCTTGTACTAGACGTGGTGGTCCTGGTACGAAGGTTGAAGGAGGGGCTCAAGATATGCTTCGACAGCCAGATTGGGAAGGAGGTCTATATTATCTCCACCATGCTGGACCCCAGGATGAAGGCAAGTGTGGTATCTCATATGACAGACTTCACCATGAGGAAGCATTCTCTGGTGAAGAGGGTGCGGGCAGTAGAGGGGGCTATACAGCAGTGGCAGCAGGGCTGTAAGGAGGGGCAAAGCAGCAGCAAAGCAGTAGGGAGGACATGCAGTGCATCCCCCAGCAGCAGCTCTGATAGCAGGGCCAGAAGCAGCAGTTCCTTGGTGGCCAGGTCCATCATGCACTGGCCCACAGCAGGGCAGGCAGCGTGGGCAAAGGCAATTGGGGAGGAGGTTAGCAGCAGCAGGAAGAGGCAGAAGGAGCTTGACCGTGTGGAGATGGCAGTGGAGAAATATCTGGAGGAGCCAGTGTTAAACCACAACAGCGATCCCCTGAAGTACTGGGTGAAGAAGGAGAATGTATGGCAGGCCCTGACCAGTGTGGCACAGGAACTGGTGTCCTGCCCACCAACTAGAGATAGGTGAGTGCGGTTCGGAAGTTCGGAATTCAGGCCGAACTTGGTCTGTTTGGATGACCGAACGGAACATCCGAACTGAACGCTCGAACAGCCGAACAGTTTGCAAAAGTTCGGATGAGTTCGAGGGTAGGAAAAACGTGACTGGAAGGGGGGAGAAACGTGACTGGAAGTGGGAGGCAGCTGAGGAGCAGAGTTCCTGGCACCAGGGGTGGAGACCAGGGGTGGTTTCAGGGTCAAACAAAAAAAAAAATTAATTCAGTTTCGGTTTTGGTATCGATAGCGCTATTTTCGGTTGTTCGGCCGAACCGAACTCCACCGAACCGAACAGCCGAACCCGAACTCAGATTTCAGACCGAATGACTGAACGTCCGAACATCCGAACCTCTTCTTTCAGGCAGGGGACATCGTGAGTCCCCACCGTATGAGGCTGGGCACTGGGTTGGTGGAGCAGTTGCTGTTCCTGAAGGTCAACCTGCCGCTTCCGGGTTTCCTTGACATGGTGGTGGACTTGGAGTGAGGAGGCAGTGGCACACTTGAGACTTCCCCCAGGTCTTGCTCTCGATGCGTCCTACTCCTGCCCCTCTTGCCCAAACACTGGATGGGCCCCCCCATCTCTCTTTATTATTCCCCCACCCCATGGCAATCTCTCTCTCTCTCTCTCTCTCTCTCTCTCTCTCTCTCTCTCTCTCTCGCTTAATAATTTGGCACCACCGGGGCAATTTCTCTCTCTCTTTATTATTCCACCCCCCTGGGACAATCTCTCCCTCTCTCTTTATTATTCCACCCCACCCCTCAGGGCAATCTCTGCAACTTGACACCCTGTAACATAGGGTAGTACCAACAGCCAGTGCCCTCCTGACATTCCATCTACCTCACATGGGTGCCATTAGGCCACTCTGGGGCAAACTCTTCAAGCTGAAGCCTTGACTTTGTCTCAGGTAGGGATCTGACAGCTGAGTTTTACACACAGAGGCAGTGGCTGAACTGCGCTGGCCAGTGCTACCCGCTATACAAAACCAGAGAGAGAGAGAGAGGGAGACATGCTGCTTCCCATTCCACCAGCCGCCATACACAACCAGAGAGAGAGAGAGGGGGGGGCAGCTTCCCGCTGCTAGAACGAGAGAAGGGTGCATCCTGCCCAAGCTCCAGAGCCAGACAGAGAGCTGTTGATTTGTTTTTGATTTTGTTTTATAATGAAAAATTGTTTTATATTAATTGTTGTTAACCGCTCTGGGTCACCTGTGGCGGGAAGCAGAAGGATACATTTTTTAGAAATAAATAAATTTTAAAATAAATAAAATAAATCTGTGGCATGTGCCCACATCCAGCAGCAAATCCACCAGAACAAGACAGAAACATACAACGTATGTTCCTGTGTTCCTGCACCTGCTACCACCTATCGCAATGATTGAATGAAGTGAGCCCAGTCACTCACTAATTCTCTGTGTCTCTCTCTTTCTTCTATGCCCTGATCCCCATGGGGCAATCATTTGGGGGCTTCCCAAGGCTGCCCCCCATGGGGTAGGAATGGGAGAATGCAGTTCGGAAGTTCAGAGTTCGGCCCGAACTTGGCCTGTTCGGACGACCGAGCCAAACTTCCAAACCGAATGCTTGAACTTCCAAACAGTTTGGAAAAGTTCAGATGAGTTTGGATGAGTTTGGGGGCGGGGAAATGTGACATTGGGTGGGGAAAATGTCACTGGAAGGGGGAGGCAGCTGAGGATCAGACTTCCTGGTACCAGTGGTGGACATCAGGGGTGGTTTCAGGGCCAAAAATACCAATACCAAAAAAAAAATCGGTTTTGGTACCGATAGCACTTTTTTGAATGTTCGGTCAAGTTCGGCTGAACCGAACTCCGCTGAACCAAACAGCCGAACCTGACCTCGGGTTTCAAACCAAATGACTGAACATCCGAACGGCGTTCTGTTCGCCCATCCCTACCATGGGGCGATCTCTATGTGAGCTGAAGATGCCCTGACACTCAGGGGTTTCCCAAGATTGCCTTCCATGGGGCAATCTCTCTGTGAAAGAGGGAAGTGCACCTGCTGATACCCGCCGATGCCTCTGCCAGAACCTCTCTCTCCCTGGCACACCCACACAGACACAAGCCCAGCCCCTCCTGGGTTGCTGTCTGCAAATTGAGACCCCAGCATGTCTGGAGGCTAATACGCTACCAGTGCTGTTGCTGCTTGTGCCTTCCTGCCCAACACCGCCTGCCCTGCTCCTCGACTGCCACCCGCCTGCTCTACCCCTGTCACCTAGCCCTCCTGGGGTGCTGTCTGCAAGTTGAGACCCCGGCACATCTTGGGGCTAATAGTCTACCAGTGCTGCTGCTGTCAGGTAGGGATATGTCAGGTTCCGGGACAAGGATCCGGGGGGAAGGAGAAGGGCAGATCAATGGGTAAAGGTTGGAGGGAGCCGGGAATGTTCCACCTAGGCCACACGGACACCTCTCAGTCGTTCTCCGGTACCAGGGAGACTCCACGCTCAGCAGGAATGCCAGGCAAGCTGGCCTAAGAAGGTGTATGGCTCATCATCGAGGTTCACAGACCTGGGGACACCGGGTACCAGGAGCTGGAAGGGAATCATAGTGGCAGGGGAACAAGAAGGGAATAACCAGGGGAGCTCCGTCTCTCACAGAGTGCCATCACCGGGGTTGCATCAGGAGTGAGAGGAATAGGGAGCTGTGAGGAGGTAGACAGGGCTGGCTCTGGTGTCATCTTCCTTACATCCCCCTTAAGGGGTGTCTCTGGTGACGAGTCCCCATGGAGTGTAGAGCAGGCAATGGTGGTTGGCCCCAGACCCCTGTTTTATTCATCGGTGCTTTCCGTTTCCTCTTCTGGGACATCGGTCCAATCCCCTTCATCCTCCAAGTCTTCCCACAGGTCCATGCTGTGGACCCCAGGATCCTGAGGTTTGGAAGGCAGTGGAACAAACCTGCAAGCGGTATTTCGGGACTGCGACTTCTTACAGGCAGCTAGGGCCATGGCTTCTGGAACACCCATCGCCTGTTCCAAATATGTCTTTACATGCCAATATGCATCCCACATCAGTGGGGATGCATCAAGACCTCCTGGCCTATGGTTGGGAGAGGTCTCCATCTCCTGGTACGATGCCCATTCCCAATCAGCTGGTGACTCCATCTGGAAAAATGGAAGGAGTCCCTGTCAAGTGCTTTAAGCCAGCGCCCAGAAGGCCCCAGTCTAACAATAAGTCTCTTTGTTCTGTCTTTTGGGCAGAGCAATCTGTCAGGCTCCAGGGTAAGGAGCCAGGGGGAAGGTGGGAAGGAGAAGGGCAGATCAAGAGGTAAGAGTTGGAGGGAGCAGGGAATGTTCCACCGAGGCCACACAGACACCCCTTAGCCATTCTCCAGTACCAGGGAGACTGCACACTCAGCATGAATGCCAAGCAAGCTAGCCTAAGAAGGTGTATGGCTCATCATCGGGGTTCACAGACCTGGGGACACGGGGTACCAGGACCTGGAAGGAAATCACAGTGGCAGGGGAGCAGGAAGGGAATAACCAGGGGACTCAACAGTGGTAGGGAAACTGGTAGGGAATCAACAGTGTCAGAGGAAGGGGAAGGGGATAACCAAAGGAACTGGAGGGGTGGGGGGTCAACCTCAGGATACTAGGGGAAGTAACCAATGATAGGGAGCCACAAGGGGGAACCAGTGACAGGACCCTCAGGGGGGAGCGGGAAAGGGGGACCAGTGACAGGAACCTCAGGGGGGGAGCACACAGGAGGGGGCTTGAATGGGGAACCAGCAACAAGACCCTCAGGGGGAGAGCACACAGGAGGGGGCTGGAATGAAGAACCAGCAGCAAGACCCTCAGAGGTAGAGCACACGAGAGGGGGCTGGTAAGGGGGGACTAAAGGGGGTAAGGCCACCAGACCTCACCACACAAAGGGAGCAAGAGCCCCAGCAGCACCAAGGGATAAGGAGGGCCACTCACACACAAACACATGGGTGTTAGGAATGGACGAATAGTAGGCATGGGCGAACATATCGCGGTTCGTGTTCGGCCGTTCGGTTCGGCCGCGATCGGTTCGTGTGTTCGCGTTCGGCCGTTCGGTTCGGCCGCGTTCGGTTCGCGTGTTCGTGTTCGGTCGTTCGGTCGTACCTCGCGTTCGTGTTCGCCCGTTCGGTTCGGCCGTTCGTGTCTCGGCCGTTCGTGTTTGGTTGTTCGGGCAGGTCATACGTTCGTGTTCGGCCGTTCGGTTCGTTCGCCATCGGGTTGTGCGTTCTTGTTCAGTTGTTCGGTGTTCGGGTGGTTCGTGCGTTCGCGTTCGGCCGTTCGGCCGGAAATATCGGGGGAAGCTGTAAAATCGGCGTCGCGCCGGAAATTCGTGTGCGTGTGCGTGAGTGAGGCGAGAGGGTGTGTGTTTGTTTCGGTGGCTGCTTGTGTAGTGTGTTTTGGTGATTGTTTTGGCTGTGCTGTGTGTTTGGGTGGGTTGGTGTGTGTTGTTGTTGCCTGTGGGTTGGACTGTGGTGTGTG
>QEPC01000160.1:501008-512718 GCA_003113815.1 Sphenodon punctatus | reverse complement strand
TGGGGGGTGCAGGGTGGGAAACAGTCTTGGGGGGGTGCAGGTTGGGAAACAGCCTTGGGGGGTGCAGGGTGGAAAACAGCGCCCTGGTGAGAACTTTCCTTGCACCCATTGAGCGCAATGGAAGCCCTAGCTCCTCCCTCCACAGCACATCCTATACGTGCTGTGTAGACGGAGGAGCTCAGCTGGGCTGAGCGCTCAGCCGCCGAAACCATGTTTTCCATTGGAAAACGCGGTTGGGCTTAGCATTTTTGAGCCATCTGGGACCCACTCTTCTGGAGTGGATCCCAGAAGTCAACTGAAACAGTGCCGCAGCAGCCTCTGCCTTTGCTTAAGAGCGGAGGCTGTTGCAGCGCTGTTGTCAGTTTCAGTGAAACTGACACTAGCGCTGCAGCAGCCTCCGCTCTGAAGCAAAGACAAGGCAGAAGCTGCTCCAGCGCTGTGGGAAGCGGCGGCGGTGAGGGGTGTTTTTTTTTAAAACGAACGGTGGTGCCTGGTGGGCCCTCGGTGCTTGGGGGGTCAGTGCCCCAAACAGCCTGGGAGGCCAGCCACATCTGGGTAGGTTAAACTAAAACAACTGCCTAACTGAGGCCGTTTTTAGACGTGCACTGGGATCAGGCACGGGAGCGGCGAAACAGTCACGGCTCTGTTTTACATGAACTGAAAGAGGAAGTTGTGTGCGTGATTGGTGGCCGCGCATTCTTTTCCAGCCGCGTATGTCCCCCCAGAGAAATCAGGCCGGTTCAATCGCAGTCGGCAAAGAATGCGTGGCTGCCGATCACGCGCACAACTTTCCGGTTTGTGTAAAACAGCGCCGTGGCTGTTTCGCCGCTCCCGCGCCTGATCCCCGCTGCACGTCTAAAAACGGCCTGAGTTAGACCAATGGTTCATCTTAGCACAGTATTGTCACAACCTGACATGGCAGGTTTCAAATTTGGGTCCAAAACCAGCTCTTCCAGGGTCTCTGGGAGACACCATTCTGGTGTGCTACCTGGGACCCCTCCAAGCCTCCAGTGGAGGCCTCCCCCAGGTGTGTTACCAGGGATCCTGAGGTGGAGATGCTCGGGATTTAACCTGGGACCTTATACATGCAAAGCATGAGCTCTTACTACTTGAACTATGGTCCCCCCTGCAGGTTTGTCTGTGATGTGTGGGATACAGTTGGGATCTTTCTTCCTGCACAACATTTGGATTCACATGCCTCTGCTACTTGAGGGCCGAGCCCTGCACACATTTGAGGAATGGGGACCCTAAAAAATGAAAAGCATTTTCTTCTGGAGTATCCATTAAACTATGATGAGTAAAATAATAATTATAAGTAACATATGTGTAAATGATGTACCAGTACTACCTATATGATCTCCAGAAATTGATTTCAAATCTTACCATGTGTGGGAGGGAAGATGGGGGGGTCTCCCAGTTAGGATTTCTCTCAATAGACCTGGTTGGCTCATCGGTTCTCAGGATCAGTTCCCTATACCCAGATACCCATGCCTCCTGGAGGCCAGACACAGCCCCAGGGAGGCTGGTCCTCCTTTGGTTCTCTGCATGTCCCCCGCTGGAAATGAAACTCGTGCACACTCTACCTTCAGTGCCAAGTGTCTCATGCTTTTGTTCAATGCTCTCATTCCCATTGGTTTCATGTTCTCTTTGCTCAGTGTGTGTGTGTGAGTTAAGAGGAGGGTGGGGGATGAATGATTTTGTGTGATCCAGCCCTCCAGCTTTATTTATCCTGGTTCCACCCCCTGGGACTTTCCTAACTTCCTTCTGTAATGTAAGGGGAGGGGGAGGGAAGCCTCTACGAGCATAGTCCATTCACCTCAGCCAGCCCAGGGAAAGTGCTCTCCTCTCTCCTAGGGCTAGGTTTCTGTCGTAGGCGGTGCATTCCCTGGCAGGGAGGGTGTGTTTCTATTTGTTGGGGGAGGTGGGATCCATCCCACACTCAAAAAAGCTCTTATTTAATGGGGGTCCCCATGCAGGAGGGAAGCCAGAAGAGCTTTCTCTGTCTCCAGATTCCCTTCAGTGAAAGGAGTGAGAGCTCCACTCTGTGACTGGAATGAAAAGACCCATTGAAATAGCTTTGGAGGAAGGCGCTCCTATGGCCAATCATAAATCCAGGATGAGCGGCAGGGAGGAACTGAGGAAGCTGCGCTTGGCTGTGGTTTTTTGTTTGCTGTTTGTGCTGCTCCTTGCATTACCCACATTCTATCTGCTGGCGGGATCTCTCAGGGAGCACGCATGCTGTTCCAGCAAGGTAAGGAAGAGTGATTTGTTTCTCATCTGGAGGAAAAACCTACAGTGTTCTTTTAAGTACATGGATTTGGAGGAAGAGTCTGTGGCTGTTTTACAGGTTTGTGATTTAGGGGCAGAACTCTCTCTTTCTCTCTTTCTGAGCAAGAATTATAGGGTTGGAAGGGATCTCAAGGGTCATCAAGTGCAACCCTCAGGTCCAAGACAAATATAATCCCATACCCCCCAAAATATAGCAAATATTCACTAAGATCACTTGGGTTCCCAATCCACAATTTGGGAATCTCCGATTCATAGGGTTCCTTTTTCCAACAATTATTATAAATTATTCTGCTCCCAAAGTTGCAATCAGGATCTAAATCCTAGCCAAAGTTGTGGGGGTTGGGAGGATTTAAGACCAAAGATACTTGAAGCCCTTCTCTAATAGACATCTGGGCATCTACCAACATATCTATAGGTCTGTAAAGGTATTTGTCTTTAATCCTTGTATCCTCCTAGGGTAGGGAGGGGGAATGTTTGGGGGGGGGGGTAGTTTTAAATTATTTATATTGTGGTTTTATGTATTTTATTATTGTTTTAGTTTTTGTGAGCCACCCTGAGATGCCGTAGGCATGAGGGGGCAGCCAATAAATGTAAAGAAATATAAATAAATAAATAAATAAATAAAATAAGGGTCTCCACGGCAGCAACTACACTCAGCAGAACACAGCAGCACAGAATCACTACCCTGTAGTGCTGGAAGGTTTCTTGAAAGGTCATATAGCCCACCCCATTCTTAATTAGGAGCAACCCTGCTTCTAGTAATAGGGGCTCCTCCTCACTCTCCCTTGGAAATCTGTTCCACTGCCCAGCTTTCCTTGTGGCTAGAAAATTCTTTCTAAAATTCCACCTAAATTGTTTCTCCGTCAGTTTACGCCCTTTCTCAGTAGTGGCACAATCCTATCCTTGGTGCCACTTAGAACAACTGAGCACCATTTTTATAATAGAAGCCATAGCATTATGTCTTTGAAACCTGTAATCCTGTCCCCATTCAAGTCTTCTTTTCTGTAAGCTAAATATTTCCATTTCCTTCAACCTCTCATAGGTCTTAATGCCTTCCATCTTCCTTTATCATTTTCATCACTCTCCTCTGAACCCTATCTGGCTTGTCAGCATCATTGTACACCTGACTCTCCACTGAACACCAGGTTTTATTGCACTCTGGGCAGCTTTGGTGATGCATTCTGCCTATTAAAAGAACAAGGTGCAGAAAGCCTTACGAAAACACTAGGGATTGTAAATAGAAATGTATTAATATTGACTTTAGCTTGCACTTGCTGAAGATTGGCTCATCGGGACGATAGGTTTTCCATGACATTGGGTGTTTTTAGACACAAATTTCTCCTGGATGTTTGCTGTAACATCCTGAACTTTCTGTGTGTCTAAATCACTCATCCAGATCTTAAACATCCGGATCTTTGAATTTCTGCATGAAACTTCTCCCAGAACCTTTGTGTGTAAAAGGTTCTCCTGGTAAACTGCTTTGCTCCAGGCAGCTGTGGTCAATTGGTTACCATGGTAGCCTGTCACGTTTACAGCTGCGGCTACTTTAGGCTGCCTCAGGGCAGTGTTTGTGTGAAGCATGGATCCAGGAACTGCCTCAGGGCAGTGTGTGTGTGAAAAATGAATCCGGAACTTACTTGTGGACTTGTACACCCAGAAGATTGAAACATCGAGAACTTTAACGTGTATCTAAAAATGCCCTTTGTAAGGCTGTCTGTAGTAGCTGTTTGCTGTTAAGAAATGGATTTTCCATGTTTTCGTAACGTAGCCAATGGCTGTCCACCTGGTGGACCATGGATCAAATCCAAACTAAAGTAGGTTCGTCCCAGCCCAGAGCCTTAAAATCCTATCAGTGTTATTTATTTATTTATTATTAAGAATGTATACAGGGCCGGCCTTAGCCTAAGCAGAGCCCAGGGTGGGGAAGAAATGTGGGGCCCTATATCTTCTGCCGGTGGCTTTGCTGCCAGCAGCCAGCAGGCCTAGGGGAGCTCCCAGACTCAGGGGGTGCTCCCCGGCCTAGTGCACTGCCTGGGCTCGGGGATGGACAGAGGGGCACTCCTCTACACCCATCCCCAAGCCTGAGCAGCCATTCGGATTCTGAATCAGATCAGTTACCTGATCCGCTGCCGCCGCCGCTACTATCACCACCTCCACCTCTGGCCTGGGCCTCGCACCGGGTTTGGAACTTCAGGTGGGGCAGGAAGCAGGCCTAGGGGAGCTCCCAGACTCAGGGGGTGCTCCCCGGCCTAGTGCACTGCCTGGGCTCGGGGATGGACAGAGGGGCACTCCTCTACACCCATCCCCAAGCCTGAGAAGCCATTCGGATTCTGAATCAGATCAGTTACCTGATCCGCTGCCGCTGCCGCCGCCGCTACTATCACCACCTCCACCTCTGGCCTGGGCCTCGCACCGGGTTTGGAACTTCAGGTGGGGCAGGAACCGTGGCGGCAGATTAAATCTCCAGTCGCACTGCCCACCGCCACTGGAAGTTCCGCTGCCCCCTCCCACTGCCTGTCAATTCAATTCAATTCAATTCAATTTATTACCAGCACTGGCTCTTGCCATAGCCCAAATAAAACATACAAAACATACAAAATGGCAATAAAATATCAATATACAAAATAAGGTGGGTATAGCTCAACAAAACTTTGTATATGTGTGTACAATGCTAGTGTAATGCTATCCAATATCCTCGCACTTGAGGAGAAACTGTTAAACCCCATGGGCAAAATGGGACTACCATTGAGCAGCAGAAGGAAGTGCATTGTATCACTTCTTCCCTCGCGCCTCTACTGCAAACTCCACATCAAATTCGGGCCAAAAACGGACCTTGGTTGAAAAACACTGTCTAGCTCTTCAAATGGGGTTGCCTCGACGAAGCAACACTCGTCCCCTGAGTACGTCTAAACTCCCTTCCTAAACCATCCTCGTTCTGGGCACTACGCAACTTTTTATAGTTAGAGCACAAAAATATCTCGGTTGACAGTGATTGAACTAGAGAATAATATGGGTATAAAAAAAACAAAAACAAAAAACCTAGCCTAATTCAAGCCTTTTCTTAGAAACTAATTGGATGAATGAAGCAACAGCAAGCATTGCTTCTTTGTTTGAAAGCCCCAGAAAGCAAACATAACAATTAGTGGATTCGAAAGTTTGACCACACGGCAAAATTGGGGATAACCAGGTCAGCCTGAGAAGCTCGTAGTACGGGCAGCTGTCCAGATAAGGTTCAAAAAGAAACTGATCTTTAATTAGGCCCAAAGAGGGAGCCACCCTCCATGCCCTTACTCAGACTAAATCCTCCTGGGATGCGGTGTCTTGTATTCTTGTCAGAATCTGTGATCGAATGGAGGCTATCGTGGCCCCACTAAAGTGCTGGAAGGAAAAACCCAATTCTCTCAATAGCTTTTCTAAATAGAGAAGCCATGAGTATGCCCGTATTCCCTGGTGGCCCCCCACTGCCTGTCGCAGTCTCGGCCAGGGGAAATGAGGGAGAGAGAGAGGCAGAGGTCCCGCCTCTCCCTCATTTCCCCTGGCCGAAACAGACAGGCAGCGGAGGGGGACAGCGGCATGTGGGAGAGGCAGGGCCTTTGCCTGCTTCTCCCTCACTTCCGGTGAAAGTGAGGGAAGAAGCAGAGGCCCTGCCTCTCCCTCACTCTGTGGATGCCCTCCTGCCTGTCAGTCTTTGGGCCAAGGGAAATGTGGGAGAGGCAGGGCCTCTGCTTCTCTCTCCGTCATTTCCCCATGCCAAGACTGTGACAGGCAGCGGGGGGGGGCACGGAGTGTGGGAGAGGCAGGGCCTCTCACTCTCCCTCACTCCTGCTGGCCCCCTGCGCTGCCTGTCATTCGGAGTCGGCCAGGGGCCCCGTGCTTGGGGTCCCCAGCTCCTGGCCACTGTCAGGCCAATGTACCTGGCACTGAACAGTGACACTCTTTAATTAGGGAGAGGTCTGTGCCATGAGGAATTTACAATCTAGGAAACAAGAGAGGGGAGACAAGGGGGAGAGAAACATAGGAAGAGACAGGTATACATTCATGAAGTTGAGAAGTCACAGGCCCACATGTGCTTAGCTGGTTAATCTAGGGGAGACAAGAGATGGGAATCAATAGCAATAGGAACATAGGAAGAGACAGGAATACATTCATGAAATCACAGGTGCATGTGCTTGGCTTCCTTACAGAGAGAAGGGGACCCTGAATGAAAGGGAGTAGAGGGAACGTCAGTGAGCTGGCTGTGCCAATGAGGAGCTAGAAAGCCTGTTGGAAGATGTAGGTTTCCATGAGGAATTGTAAGCCATTTGGGGTAGGGACTTGTCTGTATCTACTGACTGTATAATGCCAGGTACATTGCTGGTGCTATATAAATAAAATGTTGTTATTAATTATTATTATTATTATCACTTTGAAGATTGGGAGGGAAAGAGCAGAACAAATGCATTCAGGGAGGTAGTTTGAAGTAAAAGGAGACAGCATGGGGAATGGACAAAGATGGTTTAGGGAGCAGAAGACTTTGGGGTGAGTGAGGGTGGTGGCAGACAAAGAATGAAGGATGGTAGGAATGTTGCAGGAAACAAGTGCAGAAAGATGGAGGCAAGACCTTGAAGAACCTTGAAGACTATCACTGCTTTTAAACGAGGGCGCGCTGAAGCGCCTCCCAAACGCTGCATTAAAGCAAAGCCGCCGGAAGTGACGTTCTCCCCGTTGCCGGCGGCAGCGGCGGCTGGAGACACGGGGCTTTGCAGCGGCGCGTTCTTAAGAAAATAAATTTATCGGAATTAAGAACGCGCCGCTCCAAAGCCCGGTGTCTCCAGCCGCCGCCGCCACCAGCAACGGGGAGAACGTCACTTCCGGTGGCTTTGCTTTAATGCGGCGTTTGGGAGGCGCTTCAGCGTGCCCTCGTTTAAAAGCAGCCAAAGTGAAAGTGCTTGTGCTGAATGCAAAGGAGGAAAGGGAGAGAGTGGAGAGATGGAGCTGAAGACTGAACATGCTCTAAGCAGCAGGACCTTGGTAGGGGAGTGCTGAACAAGTGAATGTACAGAATGACATCATCCAATAAAAGCTTTGAACTCTGCACATTTAACTTGCACAGTTTGTGTTAATAGACTTTGAACAGGGTTTGACTTCCCTTAGAGCACAGAAAAAACATACACTGGCCGCAAAATGAGAGCATTTTGTGCAGTTCAGACTGCCAGCAAATTGCAGTGAGCCCTTGGTGGCTAAGAAGTTGAACAGCCCTTTTTCCACCTGAGCACTTTAATTTCCCAACCTTATAGTCCATTCTCACAAGCTTTCTTTAATCAGCGTTAGCTATTCAGGAATTTAAAAAACACTCTTGGACTCCTGATGTGTGGTACAAACACATTTAACCAAGCCCTGACCACCCTACTCATAAGAATAACATGGTGGTTAACACATGTTAATGCAGATGTTCTTTTTTGTCTGTGCGGCCACAATTTTGAAACTTAAATATAACCAGGACCCTGTGCTCGCTGTATTTTGCCCAATGGGGCAATGAACATGAACCATGAACATGAGTCCCTGAATAGGAACATGAGTCCGGGGCTTCAGAAATATGGAAATTGCAAATTAAGACCAACGCCTTAACTCATATGCGTTTGAAGATGTTATGCAGTCTCATCACATATTGTGCTCACTTGCAACCTTGTTCCATGCACCCATATTTTGCCTTGGTCTTTCAGCCCCAATCCTCTTTCTCAACATCTCTATAAATAAGCTGCTGGTGTGACTACACCTGGGATTTCCCCCCCTCCCCTCCCCCCCCGGGATCTGTAAAATCCTGTTTTTAATCTGGAGGAGCTGACTGTGAGAACTACATACTGAAGTGTGCTTTCAGAAACCAGCTGTAGGATGAAACTGACAACCAAGAGAAATCCCTTCCAAAAGAAACAAGCATTATGCAACAAGAAAGCAAGTGGAAATTATGCTGATATAAATTCTCCCCGTCCCATTTTGCATTACTTGCTTTTGGGACCGGATCCTTCACTGGTGTATATCAGCATTGTTCTACTGACATCTATGTAGTATTTGCTGATTTGCCTCTGCTGCGAGTCCAGTCTTTTAAAAATATACATCCGCCCATGCATACACATTGGAACTCATCCAAGTAACTAATTTGTGCTGAGCAATGTATCAGAGACAATTCTGCGTTACCCTGCTTATGAACCCTTTTTACAGTCAAGATACTGTTTCTTCTCTGGCTCCAAACATTTATATAGCACGTACGCCTATATGTATGCAGAGGAGCCCTGTTCTGCCTCCCATCTTGCCAACCCATGTAGCCCTGCATTGAGGCAAGGTCCAAGGATCAGGCCCAGAGGAATGTGTGATTTCTTCGTGCTGTCAAACAGCTAAAGGGGGGGGGGGGAAGAGGATCGCACAAGCTCTCCCCACCTGCCAAGCACAGCAGGAGTCTGTGTGTCCAGCCCTCTATCCAGTTCCTTAGCCAGACCCGTGGTGTGGAGGATCTGGTGATGGTCACAGGGAGACTGCATGTTTGGACTGCCCTCCTCACTGTCCCAAAGTGTAGTGTTTTCTCTCCATGGGGCAGGTGGGGAATCCGGCTGGCTCTATCTCATGTGTCTTTACCCACTGTTATTCTGTCTCCTCACTGCTGTCATCAAACAGTATTCAGTACGTGCAATCTCAGTGTGCAGAAATGAAAGTACCATAGTTGGAAGTTTTCCATCTGCTTTCCTGCCAAGTTGAGGGGGTGGAAGAATGTTACACAATACCTTTACTAAAGAAAGCAACACTTCCGATTGCTCCATTGGAAACTGACTCTATCACTCGTGACCAGGGCAACAATGTAGTAAGGGAAGTGCCAAACTTTCCCACATTTACTTGTAGGGCAGGAAGTTTATACTTGCTCCTCCATAAAAAGTGCACTGACTCATACTTGAGTGAATGCAGAGTGTTGAGAAAGATGGAGAGAGAGGCAAGGAGAAACTCTCCCTCTCCACTGGCTCCTTCCCCTCCACCTTCAAGTATGCCACTGTCTCACTCATCCTCAAAAAGTCCACCCTCGACCCCTCTGACCCCTCTAGTTACCGGCCGGTCTCCCTCCTACCCTTCGCCTCTAAGCTTCTGAAACGTGTTGTCTACTCCCGCTGCCTGGATCTCCTCTCTGCCAACTCCTCCCTGGACCCTCTCCAATCTGGCTTCCGCCCCCTTCACTCCACTGAAACTGCCCTTGCCAAGATCACCAATGATCTACTTGTCACTAAATCTAAGCGCCTTTACTCCATTCTTGTCCTCCTTGACCTCTCTGCTGCCTTTGACACTGTTGACCACTCACTCCTACTGGACTCTCTTCGCTCCCTAGACTTCTGCGGCTTTGTCTTTGGCTTGTTCTCCTTCTACCTCTCTGACCCCTCCTTTAATGTGTCTTTTCCCAATTCCAACTCCTCCTCCCTCCCCCTCTCGGTTGGGGTTCCCCAAGGCTCTCTCCTGGGCCCTCTCCTCTTCTCTATCTACACCCTGTCCCTTGGCAAACTCATTGCCTCCCACGGCTACCAATATCACCTCTATGCTGACGACACTCAACTCTCTCCACCCCCACCCCCCTCTCTCCCCGTCTGTCCAAGATCGCCTCATCAACTGTCTCTCTGATATCTCCGCCAGGATGTCCCAAAGTCAGCTCAAGCTCAACATGGCTAAGACTGAACTCCTTATCTTTACTCCCTACCCTTCGTCTCCCTCTTCCCTGTCCATCCTTATCAATGGGTTCACCAGCTGTCCCATTCCCCAAGCCCATAGCTTGGGTTTCGTCTTTGATACTCACCTTTTCTTTAAACCTTACATCAACTCTGTTGCCAAGTCCTGTCACTTTGCCCTCCATAACATTGCTCAGATTCTCCCCTTTCTCTCTCTCTCCTCAGCCAAAACCCTTGTTCATGCCATGGTCATCTCTCACCTTGACTACTGCAACCTCCTCCTTGCTGGCCTCCCCCGCTCTCACCTGTCCCCCCTTATCTCCACCCACTCAGCCCGTCGCTTTCACCATGTGCAGCCTCTTCTCTCCTCACTTCACTGGCTCCCCCTTCCCAAACACATCCTTCACAAATTTCTGGTATTCACTTACAAAACCCTTCACAACCTGACTCCCCCTTACCTCTCAGCTCTAATCTTCTTACACACTCCTGCACACACTCTCCGCTCCTCCTCTGTCCCCTCCCTCACTCTCCCTCATCTTCGATGCTTCCCTAACCACCTTTGCCCCTTCTCCATTGCTGCCCCCCATGCCTGGAACTCCCTCCCTGCCCACAACTGCCTTGCTTCCTCCCTCCGCACCTTCAAATCCTTCCTCAAAACCCACCTCTTTCTCACCGCCTTTCCCAACGCCTGTTAGAATTTTCCTCTCAATATTTACTGTCTGCCCTCCCCGCAGACTCCTGCCTAATTGCAACCAAGCCAAGCACATGCACCTGAGACTTCGTATCCACTTGAATGTTATTAATCCCTTGTCTCTTCCTATGTTCCCTCTCCTTGTCTCCCCCCTCCATGTCTGTTAGATTGTAAGCTGTAGACAGGAACCAGATAGAATAAGATAGTTATTGTTCTGTAAAGTGCCAGGTACACACCTGGCACTATAGAAATGCTTATAATAATAACAACAATAATAATAAGATTGTTATAAGCAATTAGCAATCGATCCATGGCTCAAATTCCAAACCTAACTATCAGAACCATCTGAAATGAAATGTGTGAAATTCCAAAGAAAAAGGGCATTTTTTCACAAGACACGGTGATTTCAGACGTTACGGGCACCTGGTTCACCACAGTGGATTCCCAGTGGGGATGAACTGAACAACCACCCCCCATGGTCACGAAAAGCCCCAAACAGACGTGATGGGACTGGGACCATGGCAGGGAATCGGGCCACCAGATCACAGGCTGCCGGCCGGGGCAGTGCAACAGACGTGATGCTGATTCCCGGCCGTGGTCAAAGCACTCATAAGGCACCAGGTAGGGGCGGAACACAGACATGGCTGCCCGAGGGCAAACGAAGCTAGAAGGCACAAAAGGGAATGCCCACACAAGGGAAATGGGAAGAGAGGGGGGAGAGGGAGAAGAGCCGGCCAGGTACCACACACAGCAGGCACACAGACAATGGCGGCAAAGTGGAACACACAGCACAAACACACGCCCGGGCACACACCCACACCCAGAAAGGAAAGGAAGGGAAGGGGGGACACGGGCACCTGGATAGCACACAAGGCACACCGGGCACGGGGGGGCGTGGAACAGGGAAGTGGGGGGGACACAGCACAGGGGCAGGGCAGGACACAGGCACTGGCAAACACAAGCCCCACAGCCGAACAGTCCACACGGGCACCCTCACAGCAACACAGGCAGTCCCGGAATGGGGGGGCCACAGGGGCTTGGGGCAAGGGCACAG
>QEPC01000160.1:453767-489716 GCA_003113815.1 Sphenodon punctatus | reverse complement strand
GCTGCCACCCGCTGATGCCCACTGTTTGTGCCCGACTGATGCCCACTGCCCACGCACCCACACACACGCCAGTGAGCTCTCTCCAACAGATAGAGCCTTTCTTGTCCTCAAAGTAAAAAATTTGTTTACGAACCTGGCAGCAGTTCCAGAGCCCACCACTTCCTCCTCATCCAAGGAGTAAGCCACCAGTGCAGGACTAGCAGCACCAGCTGCAGCAGTAGCCCTAGCTGCTGCCACCGTAGCTGCCACCAGGGCAGCCGCCTCGGCCACCTCCTCCTCCTCAAGTGGCAGTGGCTGTGGCAGCACTGACAAGTTGGCCCCCAGCCGGGGGATCCTCACCACAGCCTTCTTCATTTTTTCTTTTTTCTTTTTTTTAAAAAACAAGGATCTCTCTCTCACACAACACACAAACCGAACCAAAACACACAGCCAGCCAATCCAACAAAGTCACACACAGTCAGACACAGCCAAAAACACACCAACTGAGTCAAACATACACTCACTCGCCACACAGCTCCTCATGCACACGAATTTCCATTTTTCGGTGCTTCCGCTTTCGATTTCGGGCTCTCGCGGAATTTCAATGACCGAACGGCCGAACACAAACTCGCCGAACGGCCGAACACGAACGAGTGAACACGAACAGCCGAACACGAACCGTGGTCTGTTCGCCCATCCCTAAGACTCAGCTACCTATACCAGTGCCAAGTACTGACCAGGTCACTTAAGCCATTGACTCTCCTTTTATAAGTGATCCACTGGCCACACCTTAAATTAAGAGCTTCTGTTGTAGTTAGGACTGAAACAAATAGTGGATTCACTATTCACAAATATTATCTTCATTTTCGAATAGCCCTCCAGTTAATATCCACATCCAATAATATGAATAAGAATAATATCCAGATCCAAAATAACTATTCACATATTCTCTCATACAAATATTTCATTTTGATTTTTGTTGTTGTTGCTTATTTTGTAATTCATTGCAGTTATTTCATTTATTTGGGTATTTCATAGCAGTTATTTCGGTCATCTTAGCATTTTGGTTACATTTTTTCAGCACTATTCACACTATTGTGCATGTGCTGCAGCCAAAATGAAGCAACCGAAATTACTGAAGTACTGGGGGGGGGGGAAATACTGCCACCATTTTGAAAAAGGGCAACTGGTCTGTGCATATGCAAAATGGCCACTGTGCATGTACAGACTAACTGCCCTTTTCCAAAGTGGCAGCAACACTGCTGCCGACATTTTGAAAAAGGCCGTGCATACACAGATTAGTCTGGTGACCATTTTGCACATGCACAGTTTTAAAAAAATATTTATAGATTTTAACAATGGCCATGTTTGCCACAGCTGCAATTCAGTATGAATTAATCCGTAACTGGACAGTTATGGATCAATCTAAATTTGAATTTCCAACCTCTAATATTTTGTGAATCCTAAATTACATTCATGCCCCTTGTATGTGTGTGTAGCTCACACAGGGCTGTCCTTAGAATTTGCATGACGCAGGGCAAACATAAAATACGGTGACCCTGGTGGCCCCGCCCCCCATGTGGCCTTGCCCTTAGGGGTTCCCACCACAGGGTCCAAAATGCTTGGGGCCCCGCTGGGATGCAGTGAGGGCACCCTCCCCTAGTGAAAATGTGGGCCACTGTGGTACCCCCAGAAGTAGAAAATATAGCAGAACCCAGGGTCACCCTGTGGTAAAGTCAGCCCTGAGTTCACAACTCTGTTGGCTACTATTTTAGACCACAGTCTTCAAACCACTTACTCTAGAATAATCCCACTCACTTTAGTGAAACTATTTTAGAGCAAATGGATTCACAACTGTGTGCCTAGTGATCCAAATGAAAGGAAGGTTTTGAAAAAACTATTTATTTATTATCATTAATTATTATTATTATTATAATTAATTATTATTATTATTATTATTATGCTTTACATAGTACCAGCAATGTACCTGGCACTGTGCAATCCACAGTCAGAGACAGGTCCCTACCCCTAAAGAGCTTACACTCTGAGAGACAAGGGAGGGGGATACGAGGGAGAGGTAAACATTAGGAAAGACAAGAGTACATTCATGAGGTTGAGAAGTTGCAGGCTCACGTGCTTTGCTTAGTTACAGGCAATTAGATACTGTGTGAGGGGGAAAGGATGCAGTATCACTCATGCCAAGCTAGGGAAGGCCTGACGGAAGAGATGGGTTTTCAAGAGGGATTTGAGAGTTGGGAGGGAGCGGAGCAAATGTATCCAGGGATGGAGTTCCAGGCATGAAGGGCAGCAAGAGAGAAGGGGTGAAAAAGTTTCAAGCAGCAAGGGGTTTGCGAGCAGGGGAGGGTGGGGGCAGAGGAGGAGCGAAGCTCCCGGGCAGGAGCGTGGTGGGTCACAGAAGCAGAGAGATATGGGGGAGCACGGCCATGAAGAGCCTTGAAGGTGAAGACCAGGAGCTTGTGCTGAATGCATTCCCATAGACAGAGCCAGCGCAGGGCAGAGAGGAGGGGCTGTAGAACTCTTGAACTTCTCCTGAATCTCCACCCTGTCTTTTACTTGTTAACAAAGTGGATGCATTGGCTGCCTCTCTTACTGACAAGAGGTCAGCTCTCCTGCCACTGCTACTATAGAGAAATGTCATTCATGCATGGCATGGTGTAAAGGTCTCATGGGGCATCCATCATTAGAAAGTGATTACGAAAACCAAATGAATCAGTCCTCTGTTAAGTGCTTGATAGCCTGTGGGGTCAGCTCTGTTTCAGAGGTGAAATAAACAGTGGATTTGGTTATCTGTGGTTAATATCTGCATTTTTTAGATATCCAAATAATGGCCGTAATCTCAAACCTGATCCATGCAGGATCCATGTGGATTCCACATGGCACAATGTCTCCACTATGGACTTGGGCACAGTTAGTGCACACATGTGCATGTGCGGGTTGTACACGGGTTCCATGGGCCATGGGATTGACCCCACTCTCCACAATCGAAACGGGTATTTGAAAATCTGCTTATTTGGGTATTTTGATCTGGTCACTTCAGCAATTTGGGTTATTTCATTTTGGTACATCAGTTACTTTGGGTATTTTCAGATGTGACGGGGCCAATTGGCCCCGTCACGGAATCACCCCTTTGATTCCCCACCGGGGCCACCGCGTAACGGGCCAACAGACGCGGTGGCCGATCCCGGCGGGGAATCCAGGGGGGGCGGGACTGTGCGGCACAACGTGCACCCACACAGCCCCACCCCCCACACTGCCCTGGCCGCCCACCCTCCAGGAGACGGGCGGGTGCCGCGGCCAATGCGGCCGCAGTGCCCGCCCGCATTGACCATGGCCCGGAATTCCATCGCAGATTCCGGGCCATGGTCTGGGGACAGACGTTACGGTACCCTTCATCATGAGGGGAATCACATTCACCACGCAAACGGCGCCGGTCCTGCTGGGACCACCGTTTGCGTGATGAATGTGATCCCCCCCCCCCCNGTGATTCACAGGGGTGAACATCTGGGGGGGGGAACTTCCATTCTCCCCATCAGACGTTCCGTGATCATGATCACCATGTGGGGATTCACTGTGGTTGACCGTGATCACATAACGTCTGAAAATACCCTTTGTTTCAGGTGCTGGGAGTGCAGAATCAGAATTATAGGGTTGGAAGGGCCCTCGAGGGTCATCTAACCCAACCCCATGCTCTAAGGTAGGAGATCCTCTGCCTGCAGCATCGCAGATAGACAATTTTTCAATAGACGGATTTTGAAAACATCCAAGGAGGGAGATTTACCTGCAAAAATGGGTATACCCATCA
Organism: Sphenodon punctatus; assembly: GCA_003113815.1. Taxonomy (NCBI): domain Eukaryota; kingdom Metazoa; phylum Chordata; class Lepidosauria; order Sphenodontia; family Sphenodontidae; genus Sphenodon; species Sphenodon punctatus. Next base: position 485,914 of record QEPC01000160.1, on the reverse strand, counting down.
AAACTGTGGTACCCAACCCAACCTGGTAACATCAGGTACTAATCAGCTGCTCAAAGCTGCCTGAGGCAGGAGGGGGTGGGGTAAAAAAATATATTAAATAAATGAAAATAAATAAAATATAATCGGTAGTGCCCGACAGACTACCCCATGTACTTTACTGGTTTTTCATCCCAATTTTCCAAATTCCAGTACCAATCTTATAACTTCCATCTCTGATTCCTGTACCAATTGCCATTTTACTAATCTGTATCGATTGATAAAATGGTCACTCGGTAGTGATACCTAGCATTTTCAGGTAATCAGGTTTCCGACTCAATATTCGGGTACCAAATGGACACCCAAGAGACTATTAAAAAATGAGGGTATTGCCCACAGGTATCAAATACGCTACCTGTTTCAGCTCTAGGGAAATTTCACAAACTCTCTTGGAGTTGGGCTGCTCTCTGACTTAGGCCACTTTCAGACATCACCCCACAGCCCCAGCGCATGCATATTGTGACTGCAGGGGGGAATGCGCAGCCAGGATATGCTCAGGAATTGGCTGGTCTGAAAGCCCCCACCCCCGACCCGGCTTTGCTGGCAGACACACACAGGGATGCAGAGCTCTATGTCCTGCTCTGCATCCCTGTGCATGTCTGCCAACAAAGACGCATGGGGGGTGCTTTCAGACCAGCCCTTCCCCACACATATCCTGGCTGTGCATTCCCCCCTCCACCCCCAGCCAGAATATGCGTGAGGGGGAATGTCTGAAAATGGTCTATGTTTAGCTGCCTCCTTGGGGAGCCTGTAGTGAGTCCTCCACACAGGTAGGGGCTTCCACTGACTCAGATCTGCAGTCTCCAGCACTGCAGCCAGGCCCAACCCAGCATAGCCCAACCCAGACAGGGAGAAATGAAGAGTCCATGGCAGCTTCATTCCCCATCCCCTCCATAAACCAGAAATTCCTCCCACATGCTAGTGACCCCCTCCGACCCCCTGTGAGCCAGCCCCATTCCCCGTTCCCACATAAGGATCCAGCTTTCCACAAGCCAATGACTCCGCTTTGCTCTGGGCCAGAAACCACCACCCTCAAACCAGAACCATGCCTCATTCTCCCCCCACAAGCCAGCAACCTCCTCTGAGCATAGTCCCATGTCCCATTCCCCCATCCTCAAACCAGCAACCCCCACTCAAACCAGCCCCATGTTCCATTTTCCCCTCTACCAAGTCAAGCACATTCCTCACTCTCCCTCAAGCCAGTGATCCCCCTGAGCCAGACCCAGGCCCCGTTCTACCCTCTCCAAGCTAACAACCTCCCAACCAAGCCAGCTGTATTCTCCACCCTCCCCCAAACCAGTGATCCCCTTTTAAAATTGGTAACAAACCTAACAGCAATTTTGACTGCATTTTCCTTTTATTATAGGCCTGTCAAACTGGCAAAGCCTCACAACACTTCTGTGTCAAAATAACCTATACACAGTGACCCCTGTTTGCTGCATTTTCCACATTGGCAACGACAGGAACAATGCAGTGGAAACAGTGATACAAATACAAGTAAATGCAAATACTAAAACCACAAATACAAATACTTGGCTTCATGCACAGCCCGAAAGAGCTACAATATTTAATGCTTTTCTATTCCAACTGAAGAGAAGTCCCTTGCTGACCCCATTCCCCACAAACCAGGCTAATTGACATGTAAACTATTATTTTTCCTTCTTCTTCCCACTGGAGGAATTGACTGCGATTCTGACAGAACCTTTGTGATGCAAATATTATAATTTCCCCAGAGAGTCTTGTTTCTACCATGGCTTTCTTTCTCTGCCTCTTATTCAGCCAGAAGCTAACTAGATGTGTGTCTTTCCACAGATTGTAGAGGACGGCATGCCGAGATTCGAAATGCTCCAGGCCACACCGTTTTGTAAGTCTGACACCCATTTCTTTCCTCCTCTCTTTCCTTCTTTCATATTTCTTTGCTCTGGTATTCTGTAATGGAGTTGTGTGGCAGCAAATCTCTTACAGAGATAGCTGCACACATGATAACAGTGACTAATCTAATCTAGACTGAAGCACACCTTTCCAATAAGAGCAGAAACACCTAGCTTTTCTGGGAGGTGATTTTTTTTTAAATAAGAGATTGAAATGTCCTGCTTGAAAGAGTCTGGGAATCTGCCTGCAGCTTGACCAGGAATAAACAGACCTGAGGTGTCTGTGTGCCTGAGGAGTGGAAAACATCCCCCCCCTCCGCTCCTCCCTCTGCCCCCCCCTCACCCCCACCCCCGCTTAATTGTTCCAGGGTTTCCCAGGACTGGCACTTCTTTTCATGCTAGGGCTCAGCCCCAGCAACTCTTCTGTGCCCTGCTGCTGCTCTGAAAGAACCCACCCAGAGCTGGATGCAGAAGCTCCAGCCGCAGGAACAGTCTGGATTGAGGCTGATGGCAATGTCAAACAGTCAGACAACACGGGCTGCCATCAAGCTTAATCTGGTCCTAAACAAGGGCTGGGAAATCAGGGACTAGAGCCTGAAATGGATAGTTAATTCCCAAACCATGGTTAATTACTGAAATTTCAGCTACCGAATCAATTAGCTGAATGGTAACCACATACCGCAGCAGTTAACTAATTAACTGAAATAGCAATGAATGCCATTTTACCATTACCACATAACTAATTTTGCATGTAACCCATTTACCATTTGTTGGCATTCCATTATTTTTGACTTGTTGCATCCAGCAGACTTCAGCCAGCAACTGTGTTAATCTTGAAACAAAGAGCTAGGGATGGGGGGGGGGGTGAGTGGGGGACAGGAATTATGGGCAGACAAAAGTAGTGGGAACCGTGGAACAGACAAGAAAATGGCAAGGCGGTAACATGGTAATGAAGTAAATCAGTAAAATCGGTTTAAAATGTCGTATAATAAACAAATACAGCTTGGTGATGGTTCAATTCTTTCAAGCAACTCAACTCTTGATTGCCCAAATAAGATCTCCCAGAGGCGCCAAAGCTTACACACACAAACTGCTCCAATAAAAGCCATCATGTTAATAACTTAATTGTCCCTTGTTTCTCTAGTATTTGCCACCAACACAGCAGCCACACTTGATGATATTAGTATGGTAATGGCACGAAGATAAAGTGCCCAACATGCGTTCAAATCTAATTAAATTAAGAGACATTTGTTGTTGTTGTTTCTTTTGTTTTCCTTTTTCAATTCTTTTTTATTAAAAAGGCTGCTGTTGGAACACTTCCAAATTATTAGACGTAATATTAGAGAACGGAAACAAGCCTCAGGCACTAACTCAGGCCACTTTTAGATGAGACAAATTTGCGTATGATCGATGAAAAATGCGCGTGTTTTAATGCTCGTTTAAATACCTAAACCGTTTTAAATGTGCATTAAAACATGCACATTTTCCACCAATCATGTGCAAATTTGTCTCGTCTAAAAGCGGCCTCAGTTTTCTTACCAGCTGTATGTAAAATGCCTTCCTACTAAAAATGTCTATACAATAACCACTCACACACAAGAAGCAAGGGGTAGGAAGACTGAACCTTACTAATTTGGCACTGCTGCTGTTGCTTTGATTGAACTCTTCTAATAGGAGGAACATGTTACAGACAAGGCTCATTCACACAACCCTCTTTTAGAGTGGTTAGTGGCACAAACCCATATTCTGATTGTCATGTGAAATTCTTACCACTCCCTGTGCTCCTTAACGATCCTTTATTCTCTGCAACTCAATGCAAGAGATAGACCAGTGCAATATAAGGAAATCAGAAGCTGTGTGAATATGTTGCTACTGGATGAGGCAAACACAGATTAAAAAACAAGGGTACATTCATACAAGGCCTGAAATGGATTGCTCTTTTCATGTGTGCAGAGAATATTCACATTTTTGGAACATTATGCAGAAACCCAATACATTTTCCTTTTGATGACAGATCTCCACATATCCATTACTTTGGTTGTTCTGGTTCAGTAATTTTACTTATTTTGCTATTTTGGTTATTTTCATTCAGTCAGTTTCTTATCATGTTAGCAAACAGGAATACTCAAATTGATCTCTGATGAAATGGGAACTGGATCACAATTTATCTCCATTTTGTCAAGCTGGGTTTGGATCGGGCTAATCCATCCAATACGGCATTCACCCCCAAAACTATTTGAGCCCAGTTTGTACAAGTTTGCCATTTGTTACTCAATCTCTGTTTGCTACGCCTCGTAGCAATGCATTCGCCCTGCTGCTGTTTTCTCTGTATCTCCGAGGCCCACATTTTGCATCAAGAGGCAGAGAAGAACGATCATCAAGGAGCACAGAAGATGGTAATGATGACAACTTTGCACAACACACAGGATGTGGGTTTGTGCCACAGCGCACTCTAGCAGTATGTTGTGTGAATGAACCTTTCTGTTTGCAGGGTCGGTTGTCATTAAAATGAATCTAACTCAGTACACTTGCAAATGTTTCTTTTTTATTTCATTACAGATCAGCACTCCAAGTCAGAAAAGCCGAAAGCCCACCTCACAGGTAACTTTACTCATTTAAAGGGGACCTGGTTAGGGGTGATTGCATAAAATCCGCTCCCTTGATGAAAACTGGCTCTGAGACGCAACCAGCCAGAAACATAGAATGAAAACAAACAAGACAATAGCCCACATTAACCCACACCAGGTGCATGTCACCCGCTTATTTATTTATTTATTTATTTAATTGTTTATATTCCCACCTCTTCTTCTCCAAGCAGCTCAAGGCGGCTAACAATAAAAATACAAAATACAAAAATACACTAGTAAAAATAGATTAAAACACTACATTAAATTTCAACTAAAACTAAAACTCAACTTTATTAGGTATCCACCAGACTTTAGCCCCACCCACCATGTGCCCAACACCACTCACCACGTGCCCAAGACCCACCACCACTCATGGCGTAGTCCAGGGGCACCGTGGGCCCACTGTGTGGGCGAATCCAGGCTCGGGTGCACTCATGGATGTGTCCTGTCAATTAGGTTCACTCACAGCCTTTCCCATATCCAGATCCTCCATCACCATATAATAGCAGGCAAAGTGCCGCGTTAGCATGCCTGGCCAGCCGATTGGCAACCGGGTTTCAGGAGGGCACTAGTGTGCCCAGCCAGGTGAGAGGTGGGCTGGAGAGAGGGAGAGTGCTAGTGCACCCGGCCAGCTGAGAGGCAGCTAGTGAGAGGAGAGCGAGGCAGGGGGTGAAAGAAATGGGGTGCTTCTCCCACCTCACCCCCAGTTGCCCCTGGAGCCTAGAGCATTCAAGGAGTGACCACTTCCTTCCACAGGCTGACTCCGCTCTCACTCACACCACTGAGTGGAGGCTACCGCAAGCTCATGAAATATGTGCAGGGGGCTGCTCATTTATTAGGTTGGACACACTAAAAACTGTGAATGGGCTATCGACTCATTTGAAAACACCCATAGGAGAGGCACACAGCAGTGTGGGCCAGATTCTCAGCTCCAGTGTAAATTATTGGACTCGCAGTTAACTTTGACCATTCCCACAGCATCCAATGGAGGTGGGGAAGGGAAAAAGATAATTATGTCCTATGGAAATATCCTACTACATGCCTCCCAACATTTCAAGCTACCAAAGAGGGGAAAGAAGCTCCATTCCTCAGTGAATAAGCCCTGCCCCTTCACACTAACACACCTGCCCACTCTCATTCATATGCCTCCCAACATTCCAAGGCCATAAAGAGCACCCCTCCCCCACGGCTTTTAGGAACCACACCCCTAGCTACAGAAGCCACACTGTCAGGTTCAATAAATGAAAAAATATCCATCCCTCTGCACAAACAATACCCCACATGGGGTAATCAATCCAAAACCATCAGCTCCAAAGCTCACAACAACCCACACTCAAAAAAAAATTTATTTCTATTTATTTATTCCATCATTTATACCCCACCTCTCCTGTTTATGCAGCTCAAGGTGACTTACAAAAATTAAAATATCATTTAAAAAATCACATGCATAAAATACATACTACAAATAAAAGGGGATGACATAAAAATATAGAGAGAAATCCCACACTCTCTAACCCACACCTCACCCATCTCCCTCACCAATGGCCTGGCAGAGCAGCCAGGTCAAAACAAGGCGAGGTCTGGGGACATCTGGGCCTCCACTGGAAGGGAATTCCACAGCCTAGGTGCAGCTACTGAGAACACACTCTCCACTGCAGCCCCCTGGACCACCTAGGGCGCTCCCAGAAGACAGCAGGGGTCGATCTAGGGCACGGAGAGTGAGGCAATCCCACAGATAGGAGGGGCCTGGACCATTTAGGGATTTATAGGTAAGTACCAACACCTTGAATTGGGCCCAGAAGACTATAGGCAATCAGTGCACAGGGCCGGCCTTAGGATTTGCGGGGCCCAGTGCGGGGGAGAAATGTTGGGCCCTATTCTGCCGTGGGTGCTCCCTGGTTCGGTCTGGGGGTGCTACCCGGGCCTGGGTTCAGGGACGGGCAGAGGGCCACTCCCTTGCACTCATCCCCAAGCCCAACCCTTTCAGGGCACTTACCCCATCCATTGCCACCGCCGCTGCTGCTACCACTGGCAGTGGCCTGGGCCCTGCACTGGGCCCGCTTGCCCCCCAGGAGCAGAGCCCAGGGCGGCCACCCCGAGCCACCCCACGGTAAAGCTGGACCTGCCAGTGCAGAGCATGGAGCACTGGTGTAATGCAGTCATGGTGACCCATCCCGGTAAAGAATGAGCCTCCACATTCTGCACCAACTGCAGTCTCTGGACCATCACCAGAAGTAGCCCCACTTAGAACATGTTGCAATAGTCCAGTCTTGAGGTGATGAAGTCATGGATGACAGTGACCAGGTTGGAGTCAGAGCTGTATGGCTGAAACTGCCACACCAGATGTAACTGGCAAAAAGCAGTCCTCACCACAGTTCCCACCTGAAGATCCAGGCAGAGTTATGGATCAAGGAGTACCCCCAGACTTCGAACCTGGGAGACTCATATGGGACGAACCCCATCAATGATGGGGGATGTCACACCCACCCCCCTCCCCAACAGCAACACATCCATCTTGTCAGGATTTAGTTTCAGTCGGCTCACCTTCATCCAATCTCCCACAGCTGTCAGACATCAGGTAAGCACTGAGACTGCTGGGTCTGGGTTGGATGAAAAAGAGAGGTAGCGCTGGGCTGGATTGATTACACTGATGACACTGCACCCCAAACCGTCTCACAACCTCACCCAGTGGCTGCATATACACGTCGAACAAGAGAGGGGACAGAATGGAAACCTGCAGGACTCCACATGAGAGGTCGCGGGGAGATGAAGAACAATCCCCAAGCACCGCCCGCTGAGTTCTCCCAGCCAGGAAACAGCAGAACCATTCAAGAACAGTTCCACCCACCCCAGCATAGTCCCACAGATGACTCAAGTCACCAGCATCTCATGATCAATGGTATCAAAGACAGCCAACAGATCTAATAGGATTAACAGGGTCAAATGTCCTTGATCCAATTCCCAATGGAGGTCATCAACCAAAGCCACTAATGCAGTCTCAGTGCCATAGCCCAGCCGAAAACTGGACTGCAAGGGATCGAGTGCGGTCCAGATGCTCTTGCTGCTGCTAAGCCACAACCTGCTCAATAACCTTCTCTAAAAAGGGACTAGCCGATAACTGGCGGGGGAGTCAATGTCAATTGACGGCTTTTTGAGCAGGGGTTGCACCACCGCTTCCTTGAGGCAGTCTGGCACCCTGCCCTCCTGAAGGGAGGCATTGACAACACCCACCAGCAGAAGCCCCAACCTCTCCCAGCTGGCCTTGACCAGCCAGGACAGGCATGGGTCTAGTTCACAAAATGTGGCTCTAACAGCCCCCAGAACATCCACTGCAGCGGCGGGCATCACCCACTGAAACAGATTCCACAAAAACAGACAAGATGGGGCCTCCATAACCTCTGGTTCTCCTATTGTCATAAGCGTGGAGTCGAAGTCATGGTGAATAATCTGAGCGATTTTATTTTCAAAGTACTCTACTCAACAAAGGGTATTTTCAGACGTGACGCTGACACAGTGAACCACGGTGAATACCCACCTGTGGTCACGGTGTCCCGTACGTCTGTTTGCGGCGTGCCAGATGTTGGCCACGGTCAATCGGCACATGGGGTTCGTTTGAACCACGCTTCCCGGGCTAGCCGGGGGAAGGTCCCGGGAAGCGTGGTCAAACGGACCCCGGGCCGTGGCCAAGGAAAAGTAACATCTGGCCCCGGGCCGTGGCACGATCGGCCGGACGCGGCGGCCGCATTGGCCCCGCCACCCGCCCGTCTCCTCGGAGGGCGGGCGGCGGGGTGCGTGGAGGGGGCGGGGCCGTGCGGCCACACGTTGCGCTGCGCGGCCCCGGCCCCTCCCACTTTCCCCACCGGGATCCCCCCAGCACGTCTGTTGTGCCGTTACGGGGTGACCCCGGCGGGGAACGAAGCCGGTGGTGCCGGTACGGGGCCAAAGGGCCCCGTATCGTCTGAAAGTACCCAAACATGTCACAGTGGGCACTGGAAGATTCCAGTTCCAGGCAGAGGTAGACTGGACTGACTAACCCCCTCACCACTTGGAAAAGCTCCACTGGACGAGACTTTGCAGATACTATCAGGATAGGAAAAAACCTCCTTTTTTTCTGCCCTGACAGTCACGGCATAGACCCGTAAACAGGCTCTATGCCACAATTGATCAGGTTCAGCATGAGATCGACACCACCGTTGCTCCAACCTCCGCCCTTTCTGCTTCAGCTGCTGTAGCCTCTCCACAAGCCATGGCAGCCTGTGGTGCTGATGCTGAGGGAGCAGATGCCTAGGAGCTGTCCAGTCAATGGCCTCAGTCAACAAGGTGTTCCAAAGAGCCATGAGGTCATCGAGTGGACAGCCATAAAAATCAGAGGGTAATTCCCCAAGAGCATTACGGAACCTCCCTGGTTCCATCTCTCTCCATGGGCAAACCAACCGAACTGGTTCCTCACCCTTCTGTGGGCAGACGTGCCAGAAGACAGGCCCACAGGAGGTAATGATCTGTCCACGACAAGGGCTCTACTGACACCTCCCCCACTAACAGTTCCCCTGCCTCCAGGCTAGTGCAGAAGATCAGGTCCAGACCAGGGTGTTTCTATCATGCATAGGGCCAATGACAACTTGAGAAATGTCCATGGTTGCCATGGCAGGCATGAACTCACGTTCCGTCCCACCAAGACTGTCGTCGGTGTGGATGTTCAAGTTCCCCAACACTATTGTCTTTGGGGACCGCAACACCACCTTTGACACCAGCTCCATCAGAGCATGTAGGGATGCTGCTGTACAGGTAGGTGCATGGTATACCAGCAGCACCCCCAAACTGTCTCCCGCCAAATCAATCAAAAAGTGGAGACCCTCCCAGCCCAACTTCAACTGCACTGGATACCTCTGAATGGACCATGAATCCCTAAAAACAATGGCTACCCTGCCCCCCTCCCCCCTGTCCCTCTGGCCGTGGTTGATGCTGCACGGAGTACCCGGCCAGCACCAGGTCAGCCAAAAAAGGCCCTGACTCCATGTACAGCCAGGTCTGTGATACACATGAGATCATCTGCACAATCCAGGCTCAACTCCCTGATTGTTGATGATTTGTTAGCAGCTGACCTCACATTAAACAGCAGCAGCTTCAAACCAAGGGTCTTCTGATCATGAACCACCACACCCTCTGCCTGGGGGAGGAGAGCGGAACAGGCACTAAACACTTGTCCCACCTCCCTGATGATACCCACCCCCCCAGGACCATATCTCCCCCTCCCCATCACGACCCCATCCCCCAGGCAGACCCTCCCCTCGGACCATCCCCATGACAGTGACAATGTTATTCCACCCAGCCCCATGCTGTAGGTTTCCACATGTAACAAAAAGGTTGATATCCTACCTGCCAGACACTCCAGTTCATTTCAAATACAGTGATAACTTAACTTTCCTAGTTGTAATTGCAGCGAAAGCATCTGTCTAGTGGTCAGCAAACCCTGGTCCAAATCCCATGAGAACATTAATCCAATGGGGAATCCCATGGGAACGTTCTAATAGCCAGGACCATTTTGCCCTCTTTTATAAAAGGGTGTACTATTTAGAGTACTTTAGAGACCTTAACCTAGGGCTGAAAAGGATCAGCCACTCCATGTCCGTGCAGATTTTCCATGGATAGGGAACAGGCTGTGGAGATGTGTCGCAGTGAGTCAGCTCAGCAGGTCTAGATTTCCATGGATCCATTTTAATTTGGGAGGGAGGGGATGCTTGAGCTAGAGCTAAGGCGAGAATAACTGTTCCTGTACCATCGGGAAATACCTATCTTTCTGGAGCACTTGCAACTTTCAGCGGTATTTCCTCACTATTCACTGAATCCACGTTTGCGTTGTTGTTGAGATTGGTGCTGTGATTGTCCACCATTTTTTGGTATTTTTCAGTAATTTGGGGGTTATTTTTGGAAATATTCAGCCTTTTCTGCTAGTTAGTTTCTGATAAATTCATCAGTTTCCAGCATTTTACAACAGTTTTCAGCATCAGAATGCCAAAAAAGACTAGCCCTTAATACACCAATCAAAGCACAGTTTACACGGAGCTAAAACAAGGGAATGATTAAAGTTATGTCGTAAACTTGCTATCATACACAAACAAACATAAGCAGATGTAAGGAAAGTTACATGGTGTGCAGCTGCTCCTGCCTAGGAAGAAGTACCAAAAGTACCACACAATGGCAGTTACTGAACAGGAACTAGAAAAAATTGCGAAAAAAGCCGGTACAATTCCTCATCGCACAAGTATAGATGAATGGTCTGTTTCCGACAGAAACAACTTTCACTGCAATTGCTGAATTCAGCACTAGCTGGAGCCTGCTCTGGCTCCCTAACTCCCTGTGCAGCACCTTTTCAGAGTTACCTAAAAATCTTTTGCGCATGCACAAAATGGTGAAGTACAAGGCGTTGGGAAGCCAGAATTGTTGATCCAGATCTGTAGCTGTACATGGACCAGATTCGGGCAGGTTTCATGTTCCATCAGATCAGAATGAGAGAATACAAGATTCAAGATCTGGCTGGATTTTCCATTTTATTACTATCTTGGCCATCTCCAGAAACCGCATGGTGGTCTGTAAGAAATTTGGGGGGTTGACAGCCTCTTTATGCAATTTTTGAACGTCACGTGAAGTTCCACCAGGAAATTTATACCACAGCAGAACTTCATGTGAAGTTCTGAAAGAAGGGCACCGCCATTTTGTGTGTGTGCAAAATGACAGCACCCTGCACTACACATGTCCAAAATGATGGCTCCTTATATGGCACCACCATTTTGCACATGCTCAGTACAGGGTTCTGCCTTTCTGCATATGTGTAGCATAGGGGGCAGTCAATCCAGATCTCCATCAAAATCAGAATGGGCCCCTATTTTTTTTGTTTTCGCCCTTCCTGACAGTCATCAGCTGGCTCAGAACTGGCTCAGGGAAACCACTGGGCATTAGATCTCCAATACCTCACTCTTCTAGTGTGGATTATTTATTATCAGAAGAGAAAAATAAAATACTGCTACCCAGTTTTTATTGGCAGATTACAACAAATAGTGTGAAGTGAAGACTTGTTTCCAAGGGGCACAGAACACCCAAAGCTGTGGGTAACTAGATCATCTCAGGATTGATCTGTTTGTTCTTGAACCAGGCACACTTAGAGATTCTTTTTGAGATAACAACAAAGCCTTCATTAGTATTCTATTCACCTGTTTGTCAGAAAATAGTGCATGCTGTGAATTGAAAAACAATGTTAAATATTAACTGGGGGCACAGGAAGAAAGGCCTCTTTCCTGAAAGTCAGAAGCCCAGTCGTGCTTGACTTATCTGATCAATAGTATTATGGGCTCCTTTTTATTACCTGAAAAATTACCCCTTTTTTCTCAGGTGCTGTTTTACCACAACAATTTTGTGTGACAAACAGAGTTAGAGGGAAAGTTTAACTGCCATTATTCCGCAGGAGAAATTAGTCGATTTAATAAAATATAGAGCTTCGTTGTCCAGGCTATTAGATGTGCCAAATCACAAGGAAAGGAGGGGGGAAAGGAAGAGGGCTAAAATTAATATTCATAATCCATCCCAAATTTGACTGTCTCTGCAAATTTGCTATCATATGAACAAAGCAAATAAGAAGCAAATTCATAACAATGTTTTTTTATATATTGTGCACCCCTGCCATGACACTCTGAGTATTTCTCATACAACAATTTAACACAACTTTTAATCCTCACAACAACCCTGTGAGGTAGGTTAAGGTTGAGATAATATTGTGACTGGCCCAAGGTCACCCAGCAAGTTTCTGGCTAAGGCAAGACTTGAACCAGGGTCCCCCTCTATCTCACATCCCAAGTATTTCACACTTAGCCATTACACCACACTGACTCTCATTCCCAAATTTGTTTTCAGAAGAAAATATTTCTTTAAATAATTTTTTTAATTATTATTTCATTTAGCTGGGGTGGGGGATGATAAACCCATCAACCCTACCTGAACCGAATATGGCAGTTCAGATAATGAGAGCCAGTGTGGTGTAATGACTAAGTGCTCAGTACTTGGACCAGGAGATAAGACAAGGACCCCATGTTGCAAGGTGTCCCCTTTCTGTGTGTAAGTGCCTGCGGGATTAGGCCCCAGATCATTCAGTATTTTGGAAATTAGCACAGTTTATTCTCTTCACATAGGCATACTCAATAATATCTCTACCACCATATACAAGTCTCTACACAACAAGCCCAAGCCTGACCAGGCAGCAGTCCTCTGACCAGTCGGCCACCATTTTGTCTTCAGTCAGCAGCTTTCTTAGGTCCCCTTAAAGATAAACCAACCTATTGTGGCTCTACTTAGCCACACCCCAGTTCTAGTCTCACCTTAGTCAGAAACTCACTTTGTGACCTTGGGCCGGTCACATTATTCTCTCAGCCTAACCTACCTCACAGGGTTGTTGTGATGATTAAAAGGTGTGTTTATTATATATAAAGTGCTCTGAGTGCCATAACAGGGGGGCACTATATAAAAAAGGTTATTTATATTATTATTATTATTATTATTATTATTTTATTACATATCCATTAAATATCCTGTTGAGTATCCATATCAGTTATTTTGTTTTCTTGGTTATTTCATTTTTCCATGTTTTTTTGGTTTGGTTATTTCAGTATTTCAGTTACATCCTTTCAACAGTATTAGCACTGTTGTGCATGCACAATTGCTGAAAAAAGAAAATATTGAAATACCAAAATCACTAAACACCAAAATAACCCCCCCAAATAGAGAGAAACCATTAAAAACTAAAACAGAATATTTGAAAAGAAGGCTACATGAGCACCCATTTCAGTGATAATGGGTGAAAACAAATGAGACAGTAGCCCATAAGTCACCTGCCTGTCAGTTTTGTGGCTGCCAGATGTTCGCCATGGGGTGGGCAGCCAACTGTTACCCAATGCATTGTCCGGAGAAAGTCAGCGATGTGGCATGGGCTAAGGCTGTCCCAGCCAGGCTAATGTACACCCTCCTGTCTGTTAGGTCCCTCACAGCCCCGGCACGTGGTGAGGTGCACCAGCACTGTGGACAACGCCACAGTCGGTAAGGATTAGGCTCAGGAGCAGCGGCTAATGGCCACCTGTCATCTAATGGTCCAGGCTAGGAGTGAGCAAACTCCTCCCCCCACACCCCAGCCACCTGTCCGCTGACGGTTCAGTCAGAAGAAGCTGCTGTCAGCAGGAAGGGAGCAAGGGAAGTCTCTCCCCCTCCCCCACCTTCTTCCCCCTGTTCTCATCTCCCACCCTGCTTGGTAGAAGTACCCACTCCTGGGGCAGCAGCAGTGGAAAGCCTGGGCGCACAGCGTGTGGCACAGGCACCACCTCCACCCATGTCAAAATACAAATTCAGTGAACTGGACACAGTATTTGAAGTTCTGGGCAAATGAGCCAAGTTTGTGTGTGATTTCAGTATTCGGTAACTTGCTACTTTTTAATGCTGGGAGAGGGAAAGGACAGGGGGTGCATCCCCTCAAGTCTGTCACGCACCCCCAACGCTGTTTTCATTTTGGCTCCATAATTTCATCCTCTTCATTTCAGGGGACTGGCTCACCCCTCTCTCTTTGTCATGATTAGGAGTTTTCGGCGTGCGGTGTCATCAATATGCTGATGACACCCAGCTGTACCTCTCTTTCTCATCTGACCCAGGTGCCGGCAGTCTCTGTGCTTACTCACTGTCTGATGGCTGTGAGGGACTGGATGAGGGCTAACCAACTGAAGCTGAATCCTGACAAGATGGAGGGGATGCTGGTGGGTAGGGCAGTGGAGATGGCGGCCCCTATCACAGATGGGGTCTGCCCTCCATTAGTATCTCAGGTTCATAGTCTGGGGGTACTCCTCATGTGCAGCTCCGCCTAGATGTCCAAGTGAGGAGTGGTGAGGAGTGCTTTCCATCAATTACATCTGGTGCGACAGCTTCAGTCATATTTTTCGGACACGGACCTGGCCACCATCATCCATGCTTTCATCACCTTGAGATTGGACTATTGTAACGCGCTGTACCTGGGACTACCCATGGTGACAGCTCGGAAATTGCAGCTGGTGCAGAATGTGGCAGCCTGTCTCCTGGTAGGTTTGGGCCGCTGGGACCATATTACGCTGGTGCTCCGTTCTCTGCACTAGCTGCCGATAGTTTTCAGGGCCCAATTCAAGGTGTTGGCCTATAAAGCCCTAAACAACCTAGACCCTACCTATCTGCAGGACCGTCTCACCCCCTGGGTTCTGGATCAGCCCCTGAGGTCATCCGGAGGTGCCTTGCTCGAGTCTGCCGCAAGGGCCACACAAGGGAGGACATTCTCGGTGGCTGCACCACAACTGTGGAACTCCCTGCCAGTTGAGGCTCGGCTGGCCCCGAATCTCCCTTCTTTTCATAGAAGCTGCAAAACCTGGCTGTTCTGCCAGGCATTTGACAGAGAAGGGTGATGGGATGGTGGAATGGGTTACGGTGGGTTGGGGTGGGTAATTTTAATATCCCCTTTTTATGTGTTTTATGGGATTTTTAATATTATTGTTATTTTTTTTATGCATTGTAACATGCCCCGAGCTGCCTGTGGCAGGAGGGGCGGGGTAATAAGAAATTTTAATAAATAAAATAAATAAAAAATAGCAGAAAGTGGCAGTCAGCTGATTAAAGCTAACAGATGGTCAGCACCAACAGACAATCAGCTGTTTAGCTTAACGGCTTAGTGTGTGTGTGTTGCTCAGTTGGGAATGGGGTTGTGACTGGTGCAGGAAGGCAGAGAGAGCTCCAGCCCCATCTAGGAAGGCAGACTTGCAGCTGCAGACAGAATTGTGGAACTCTGCTCTACTTACTGGCCTGTTTCTTTTGCCTGTTTTGAAGCAGAGATGGGGAACCTGTGGCTTGTGGGCCATATCCTGCTCACAGCTGTTTTTTATTTAACCCCTTACCAGTTTCTGTATCTGGCCCATAAATCCATTCCCTATCCTCAAGTACTGAAAGAGTGAGCTGAAGGGGAGCAAGCAGAGATGAAGGCAAGCACTCATGGATAGGGATGCATCCATGAACTGGACCTTCCCCCTTTCTTCCTTCATCCTGAGCACATCTTACCCCAGCTCCTATTGGATCATGGAGCTTGTATTCATTTTCAAAGTGATCCATGGGAAAGAAAAGATTCCTGTAACAGGTTGGGCAATGGCCTTTAAAATGGGTTGCTCATTGCTCCAGCCCAATCCCTTTCTGGGGTGATAAGTAGGGATGGGCGAACGCGGTTCGGAAGTTTGGAGTTTGGACCGAATTCAACCAGTTCGGTCGACTGAACCAAACCTCCAAACCGAACTTGATTTTTGAACCGAACTGAACCGAATTTCCAAATTCGGCTCTGTTCACCCATCGCTAAAAGATAATATTCCATTTAGTTCAATGGGGATTGAATTTCCAAACTTTGTTCGGAAGTTCGGAGTTCGGACCGAACTAGAATAGTTCAATTGACCGAACTGAACTTCCGAACCAAATTTCCAAACTGAACTGAACCGAATTTCCTAACTTGGTTCTGTTCGCCTATCCCTAGCTATAAGAGCAGCTAACCCCAACATTCAGGCAATCTGTATCTGTCAAGGGAGCCGGAAGGACATGGGCCTGGGGCTCTGCTTGGAGCTGGCGATTATCCTGAAACTATGGCTGGCAGCTCTCTGGTGGCTGACTAGGCCCAAGACTCAGGGCCTGGATGCCAGGCCTGACCCAAGGCCAGTAAGTATAGATGCTGTTTATGATCTGACAGTGAATGAATAAAGAAGCATTGAAGGATTAAATTGTCCTAGGATTGTGATTTCTGAGTCTGCTTCCTCTGTTCGTCAGAGCAGGCCCACAGTCTAGTAGTATCCCATGCCTGTTTCAAAAGAATCAGTCCCTGTGTCATGATTGTTACCCTATCTTGCCAAACTGTGAAAGCTAATGGGTTTCTTTTCCTTTCCCATCCTCAGTTATAAAGCAAAACTCTCTGGCTCCTGAGAAAGATCAGTTCCCAATTCTCCTGTGGGAGTACAAGAATGATTTGTCATTTACCAAGAACAACCTTAACTACACCAACAACTTCTTGGAGATACCACAAAACGGAGACTATTTCATCTATGCTCAGGTCACCTTCCGATGGTGCGATGCTCCGGAATGCAAGAACAGGTCTTCTGTAACTCAGATCATCAGCAAAGCCACCAATGGGTACCCTCTACCCACCGAGCTATTGAGCAGCACCAAGTCTCTGAGTGAGCTGGGAAAAAAGTGGATCCAGACCATTTACATGGGGGCTGTGCTGGAATTGGAAAAGGGGGACAAGCTGATGGTGAATGTCAGTGATATCTCACTAGTGGATTACACGAGGAATTACAAAACATTCTTTGGTGCTTTTTTAGTCTAGTTTGGTGATGGAGTCAAGATGGGCCACTGCACTTTAAATGTCTAATCTTACTCTACTAAAGTCATTGGGAGCGTTTCCATCGACTTCATGTGGGGAGGGGGCAGGGTCAGAGCTTTGAAAGCTATCTTCGGATGTGCAGTTCCAGTACCTGTATTCTCATTTACCTGCAGGCTTTGATGACATATGGTTTACTTTATACTGAGCAAAGGTGGAAGCCACAGACTGAATTAATTCAGGGGCTCATTCATACAACCCTCCTTTAGAGTGAGTAGTGATGCAAACTCACATCCTGAGCATTACCTGAAATCTTTACCAATCCCTATGCTCCTTGATGATCCATTGATCTCTGCCACCCAATGCAAAATGTGGCCAATTGAAACACTGGAAAATAACCAAAATGAAATTAACCAAATAAATAAATAAGCAAATATCCATTTTGGATGAAGATATTATTCTGGCTACCCAAAGAGCTGAATAATATTTGTGAATTAAACATACAGTATTTGTTTCTCCTCTAAATGCAAACCAATAAACAGAATGGAGTTTTGGAATGGTTTTCAAGAGCATGGAAATTGAATGGAATTTTAAAACAGCTGGAGGCGGTGGTTATTAGAGCTCACTTAGGTTTAGTTGAGAAGTTCAGATTCAAGGTCAAGCAAGGATTTACATGGCACTCTTTTAGAGTGTTGTGGGAAATTTCTGTGCTCTTTGATGATCCCTTGTTCTCTGCCACCTATTGTAAAGGGTGGGCCATTACAATGCCGGGAATATCAGCAGTTGTGTGAATGCATTGCCACAAGGCAAGACAGACACAGATTAAGGAACAAGTGGAAAGAATAAGAGGGAAAGGTGTTGTGTGAATGAGCCTACATTTTGTGTTTGTATAGGTTGGAATCTTTCTATGTCTATGATGGTACTGCTTAGGAGACCAGGAGGGGTCGGCTTGTTCTCTTGTAGCTCAAACTAGTCGTAGAATCATTTCAAGCAAAATTCTCTACCATTAAAGTCAAATTCCCTTAGCAGGGACTCTGTTGTAAAAGAGAGCAGCCTATACAAATAACACAGACTAGCAATGGAGCCAGGCTGTTCCATCCAGGGCGCTACTCTTTCGTAGGGGGCAATTTATTGCTACATTAACATAGATGTCTGTTGGATCTGACAGAATCAATAAAAGGTACTCTCTGCAAGACTGCAGTGTGGAGAAGTAAAATGAGAAACTCAGCTGAGGTGAGGGGGAGAGAGAGAGACACATAGGAGGAGTTTATAATGAGACAGGGTCAGAGGGTGAGAATTTGCATGCACAGCACTGTGCTAATCAGTTTCCCTTTTCTAATTAGTGCCAAGGGCTGTGACCCACTAACCACTTATTCCAGAGTAGCCCCATCAAAGCCTTGAGTAGGCGACTGGTGGATCACAGTCATGAATTCTTCAGTCGAGCTGCTGTTGATTCTTTTGAACTAAAGATACGTTTGATACACATTAGCATTTTTTTTAAAAAAAAAGACAACTAGTGTTTTTTGCTTTCACCCTTTCAGGCGTGGAAATTTCCAAAATCAGCTTGGAAAGTGCCATCTTATAAAATCCAGGCAAATGCTGTGTTCTGATTACTGCTCCTAATTGACCCGGGCAGTCTCTATAAGCACTGTATTCTTGCAGCTACCCCAATCATATTTTTGTAGCCCTGTTAGGATTTTTTCATCCACCTTTTGAGTTTTGCTTTATATAATTATGTTGCTTAAAGGGCCTATCATTTTCTATCAACATGATCCCCAGGGCATTTAACACCAGCACTAGCACTTAGTACTGGTGTGAACCTCATGGAAACAATGTAATGGGATTTGCACTGTTAATAAAGGTCCTAAGGATTGTGCAGCACATATTTGTAGAGCAGTCCTCTGACTGAACTGAGGCAGTACCACAAAATATTGATAAGCCAAAATAATAATACATCTCTCCTGCTTGCTAGATATCTGTTTCAATTACTTTGCTTATTTTGATATTTCAGTTATTCTGGTCGGGCATTTCACTGTTCCAGTTACTTTGTTTCGGCGCTATTTCATGTGCGCAAAAGTCAAAATAAGGTAGTCAAAATGGCCAGCTCAAATACCCAACATCTCAAAATAAACCAAAGTAATCAAACCAGAATACCGGAATAAGCGGATTAGCAAATGACCATTTTTGGTCACAAATATTGTCCAGATATTCAGAAGCCTATTTGAAGATGTGACTAATATCTACAATAGGTGAAAACAGACATGACACTAACCACCCTTTAACTACACTTGGTGGTCATTGGGTATTTTCAGACGTTACGCGGGCCTTCGGCCCCGTACCGGCACCACCGGCTTCGTTCCTCGCCGGGGTCACCCCATAACGGCACAACAGACGTGCCGGGGGGATCCCGGCGGGGAAAGTGGGAGGGGCCGGGGCCACACAGCGCAACGTGCGGCCGCACAGCCCCGCCCCCTCCACGCACCCCGCCGCCCACCCTCCGAGGAGACGGGCAGGCGGCGGGGCGAATGCGGCCGCAGCGTCTGGCCGAAATCGCCACGGCCCGNGGCACCTGGCTATCAACTTTAGCCGGGACCTTCCCCCGGCTAGCCCGGGAAGCGTGGTTCAAACGAACCCCATGTGGGAATTGACCGTGGCCAACATCTGGCGCGCCGCGAACAGACGTACCGGACACGGTGACCACAGGTGGGTATTCACCGTGGTTCACCGTGTTCACGTAACGTCTGAAATCACCCATTTATGCATCTTTCAGTGCTGCATAGGGCACTAATACAGCCCTGCAACATGCATAAATAACCACCAAGGGTGGTTAAAGGGTGGTTAGCGTCATGTCTGTTTTCACTCAACGTTTCAGCTCTAATTGTAGAGCAAAACGCTACCAATGTCAGGACAGCTCTTGAAACTATTAGAGCGCTTTGCTTTTACTGCTAAATAACAGTGCAGTCCCATGAGATCTCTTTTCCTGATTTCCATAAGATGTATATATCCCCAGTCATCATGACTTAATGCCTGGTATGCTAAATCATGGT
Source organism: Sphenodon punctatus (assembly GCA_003113815.1). Lineage (NCBI taxonomy): Eukaryota > Metazoa > Chordata > Lepidosauria > Sphenodontia > Sphenodontidae > Sphenodon > Sphenodon punctatus. Next base: position 465,933 of record QEPC01000160.1, on the reverse strand, counting down.
AAAATGAGTTTAGGGGAAAGGATCAGTACATGGAATACATGGAGCAAAGTCCTCTGGGAGAGATGTATTCTGTTTAGAAGTGGGGAGCCCTAAAGCCATAATAAGTCTTTCCCCCTCATGAAACTCATATGTTTTCTATTCACTGGGCATTCATCTTAGCTTTCACCACCACCAAAACTGCCTGCTGCTGTTCTAAATTAGCTGCCATCTGCTTTTGTCCAAGCTGCAAGCAAACGTTTATTCCACAGAAGTCTGTCTGATTATGGTTTTCTTAGTGTAAGCTTGGCTACATAAACTTGGTTTGATTTTGGTGGCTTTATATGTGCCAGCTGACATGCATGCCATTTTTTGCACTCCACTTGTTTTAAAGTGGTGCTGGGATATTAACCTGTGTGTATAATTGCTTGTCAGAACTTTATTTCCATGAAGTGAAAGTGAAACAATGAACACTGTGATTAACCATTATGTATGGAGTAAAAAGAAGAAGCATGTTTTAATTTGATCTCCCCTCTCCTAGTTCAAAATGAGTAGAAATTAAGTCAATGGAGTTAATCCAAGGTGCAGTCATTGTAGGGAAGAGAAGAATCAGGCCCAACCAAGAATCAGAACAATGGAATTAGAACAAGAGCATAAAAGAGTCAAATTTGACAGCAAGAGTAAAATTTCTTACACTGTTGGGTGCAAACATTTTGACACTGTCAAGTAGTTTAAGATCAACTTACCTTTTTAGAAGAGTCTTAATTTTTTCATCCATCTGATTTGTCATAAAATATTTTCTAAGCCAACAAAAACATACTGTGCCTTTCAATTTAAATAATCCATTACAGTTTTGGAATCTTAAGTGCAACAGCACATGAGCAACTAAGAATGAATCTGGTTCATTTTCTGAAATGCTTTCAGCACCTGCTTAATTTAAGCATCCAATTAGTCCTACAGAAGAGGAAGGGTATTTTCAGACATTACGATACCACACTCAACCACGGTGAATCCCCCGTGGTGGTGGATAGTCCCATAACGTCTGGTTCCGCACCGCCAGGTGTTCACCATAGTGAACCACCGGTGGGGAGCAAAATAACCACGCTTTCGAGGATGGTCCGGGCATCATCCCCGAAAGTGTGGTCAATTGAACCACGGCCTGGAATCGGCTGACAGTAACGTCTGTTACCGCCACCAATTCCGGGCCGTGGCCCAGACTCTGGGTCGGAATTGGGCGCAGCAGCCAGATTGCCGCTCTGCCCGCCCATCTCCAGGGGGGTGGGCGGCTGAGGGTGCGTGGGGGGGGCAGGGCTGTGCGGCCGCATATTTCGCTGTGCAGCCCCCCCCCGATTCCCCGTTGGAATCAGCCAGCACATCTGTTGGACGTGACTTTTTGATTCCGGCAGGCAATCAAAAGGCGATTCTTTGACGGGGCCAATAGGCGCCCCGTCACGTCTGAAATCACTCAAAGCTTCTTGAGCATCTGTCAAAGTTAAATGGGCATAAGTGTTGGGAAGATCAGAGCCCATGGATGGAAAATGAGATGGAACAGTCCCTTGAGAAAAATAATAAATAAATAAATAAATAATTAGTGAGACGTAAATTACTCTTTTGTTTAAAACGTTCTGATTCCATGGTGTCTCCTCACTGATTTTAGTGGACATGAAGAGCTTCCTGTATAGATATGTATATATCTAAGCACAGGGCCAGACCATTAAAATGCAATAATCTCAGGAATTATTTTTTAATTTATATATATATATATATATATATATATATATATATATATATATATATATATATATATATATAATTAATAGTCTTATGTTTTCACCGTGACAGTTTCTCCTCATCGGCCACACTTTATATAGGGTATTTTCATACGTGATGCTACCACGGGTGGTTATGCTAATGCCAGCATGGCCACCCATGCTGGTATCATGTCTGCTCCCACATGCCAGATGTTTGCTGCGGGCAAGAGCAGTGGTAACTAGGGATGGGCGAACGTGGTTTGGAAGTTCGGAGTTTGGACCGAACTCGACCAGTTCGGTTGACCGAACTGAACTTCCAAACCGAACTCGATTTTTGAACCGAACCGAACCAAATTTCCGAACTCGGCTCTGTTCACCCATCCCAAAAAGATACTATTCCATTTAGTTCAATGGGGTTTGAATTTCCGAACTTTGTTCGGAAGTTCAGAGTTCGGACCGAACTTGAATAGTTCGGTCGACCAAACCGAACTTCCAAACCAAACCGAATTTCCAAACCGAACTGAATTTCTGAACTCGGTTCTGTTCGCCCATCCCTACTGGTAACCCAAACCATGACAGGCTCCCTGCGAGCACACATCCCGAAGTTAGCCCTGCCAACAGTGTGAGGAAGGCAACCCGGGACCATGGTAGAGCAGGCCATTACATCTGATGGCCCACTCTACCTAACCATGTGGCTTTCACCATGGGCAGGATCAATGCTTGACAATACCCATACAATATGCTTCATTGAATTCATTGAATTCTGGTATACCCATTGTTTCAAAGGAAAACTAGGAAGAAATGTCATTCTTTAAAAAGAATCAGACTCTGAATGTCAAGAACGTATGCCCAAATTTGGGTATAAGAGTTCCGTATAGCATTTTGCTATAGAAGTGTATATTTTATATAATTATAATTGTATATTTTCTTATACTATCTGCTTTGCTCACAGTAAAACGTAAGTTAATTATATGCAAATATAGTTCTGAGCTGGTTGAATGCCATTGGCTGCTGAGTAGAGCCAATTACATTTTTTATTAATAGAAGAAATTCTGATCAATACTTTTATTTCAGAAAGTATGGGCAATTTCAGGCAAGACACTCACCACCCACCACTCACCCACTATACGTGTTACAGGGCACCCATAGGGCAACACTGTAGTCATGAAACATGTATAGTGGGTGGGGTGTGGATGGGTAGTGGATGGAGAGTGTCTAGTCTGAAAATGCCATATATGTGTGTGTGTGTTACTGTGTTTTTCATTTTTCCCACCTGGTTTTTTAAAACAAGAAAAAAGTCACTAAAAGTTTTCAATGTTTTCACAAAATATCAAGAAGAAGAAAATGAAGGAAAAATGTGGAAAAATGGGAAAAGGAATCCTCCAAAACAGGGGGACAATGTCAAAAAAAGAAGAAGAAAAAAGAGGTTTCAAATTTTAGACAACAATTTTTGGAAGTTTCAGTGGAAAAAAGGCTTATTACAATCCAAAATGTTTGCCAAAAATATTATGTATTATTTCTGTAACACTTTCTGTGCTCAAAATGCTTTACATTCCTTATCTAGCTCACACTCATAACAACCTTGTGAGGTAACTCATAATTATTCCCACTATACAGATAAGAAACTGAGGCTGAATGATAATGGGTGCAGCCATGCGAGATGCCTTGTGCAGCCTTAACCCACTCTGGACAGCCAGACCACATGATGCAGTGCATCGTATGGTCAGCAGCTGGCAGATGTTTCTACCGCCGCAGGACTGGGCAATCAGCTAGCTGCTATGTGATGCGTCCTCAGAAAAAGGCCAAAGACACATCGCATATCAGTCTTAACCCAAATGGGGTAAGGCTTCTCAAGGCGTGATAGTCCACGTGCCCAGGCCCCTTATGCCCCACTGCGTGGCAAACTCCAGAACTGGACTTTAAGCAGCAGGTGCTATCACCCATCGTGCCGGCCACATCATGGCTAGGGGCAGGATTTTGGTTGGGCTGGGGAAGGGAGGCAGGGCCAGGTCAGGCACCAGCTCGTATGGCTGCTGCTTCTGCCCACCCTTACCATGGCAACTTCCTGATGGGGAAGGGGGCCAACTGTTGATCCAGCTTCCTGCGCTGGCCCTGTAGTGTGGCAGCAGCGCTTGCCCACTACAGGGCCGCATGGGGATCAGGCCCACTGCAACACATGTGCCTACACTCAGTGACTTGCCACACAGTGAGTTTATGGCCAAGACAAGATTTGAAACCTGATCTCCTTGAGCTAAGTCTAACCCCTTCTCCACTAGGATATACTGGCTGTTAGTAAGAAAAATATTTGTGTGTGAGAACTTTTTCACCCAATTCTACTCCTAACCAATTTGATTATTTCAACTGACCTTCCAGATGTGTGAGAAAGAATATAAATCTTGTAGACGAAAAAGAAACACTATACTAAATCTTTTGCTCAATTGCATTGTGTAGCTCAGGAACAAATGTCTGTGAGGTAAATCTCCCAACAAGTGAACAAGAAAAATAAAGATAGCAGTCTCCCATTAGCAAAGAAAGATAAGCATGGAAGAACCAGATTTGTTGATACTTATCTTTTGGAATGTAAAGGTCTGGAGGACAGTGTTTTAAGTTGATTTTCCCTCTCTCAAGGGTTACTTCCTCTTTCCCTGTGAGGAAAATAATATGCACAAAATGAAGCAGCACTAGTGGAAAATAAATTCCTAAATAAGTCAGATCCAAAGCCCATTCTAGTCAATTGAAATCCTCCCACTGAGATAGGGTCAAATTCCAGATAATAAACTGGAACGCTACTCCAGTGTTCCTTACTTATTCTCTTTCAAGCCACTGGCATGTTTTGCTCTGTGCATGAGGAAGATGTCAACCCTGATATCAATTCAAGCTGCTACTCTGATTGTTAGTTGGAGTGAAATCTTTGCTTTAATCTAAGCTTGTTTGGAATGAACTACTTAGCATTTGGGGGAGTTAGCATGAAAATGCTGATCCCGACACTTCATCACATGTTCTGCTGTCCCTTGTGTAATGACGCCTTTCATGCCATTTCAGCCACCATGCCATTTCAACCAAGAGAGTTGATTGAGTTGCTATCTCCTGGGTATTGTCGTTGCCCTTCTGTTTTGTTTTTTTTATTTGGAGAACTGAATTCAAAATTCTTTCCAAGTGACAGTAATGTATTGTACTTCTCTCCCCATCCCAGCCATTTTTATTCACAATTCCCCAGCCTCTGATAATATGAAAAGCTTATCTCTCCACCAGCAGAGATAAGAAATATCACTCTCACTGAACGGGCTTTGAAACCAAAGCATCCTTTGCAGATTATTTTTTATTCATTTTAGATAAGATTGGTGAAAAGAATCCCGTCATCCTTAACTGTGATTTAACGGTGTAGTTTGTCTGGCAAGCCTCCTTAATGTGAATTGGGGTTTGTGTAAGGTTTGCTGCATTACTGGATAACTGGCAGCCTCAGCAGACTAGTCACACGCTGAGTGGCCCGTGGTTACTGTGCTGTTTTTTTATGCACCGTGGTCCCTCCAAGCTGGCATTGAGATAAATTGGTGGGGGCTGCAGGAGAAGTATTCCATGGGTTCCCAGTAGGCATCCAAATAAGGGGCCTACGTCATGATCCACAAAGCACTTCTTCCAGAGAAACCTGTGGGCTTCAACTGGGATACCCTGGAATGTGTGGTTAATGGCCTTGATTTATGATCTATCCAATTACTCAACATCCACCCTAGAGATTTTATTTTGCAAATTCGTCTCATTCTGTCCATGTGCAAACACACCAGCTTTTAATTCACACCAGCTTCTGGCCCACTGCTGCAATGCATCACTGGTTTGGAATGCCATGAAAAGACATTATGAAGGGGACTATGTACTTTATACTTATCAGAGACCTTCAATTTCATTTATTTTTCTAATCTCAAAGAATAGCACTAATACACCAATCCCTCTTATTTTAGCTCTAACCAGCCTCTGTGTATTTCCACTGCTCTGAAGTTTTATATTAATATGTGAGCAAGCCTCCTGAAAAGTGAAAATTGTCTATTTATTGATACTGTACATAACTAACTTGATACACCATCATGGTTTTGGCATATATTATTAATTTCAATAATGATAACATGATACAAAACTATGGAACTAAGGGTATTTTCAGACGTTACGAGTTCGCTGTTCACCACACTGAATCACAGTGGATCCCATGTGGTGGCAGCGATTCCATGAACGTCTATTTGCTCCCCGCCAGATGTTCACCACAGTGAACACCTGGCCGGGATCAAATTGACCACAGTTCTGGAGGTGAGGCCGGCCTCACCTCCAGAATTGTGGTTAGGTTGGCCATGATCTGGAATGGGGCTGGCAATGACTATGGTGAACGTCTGCTTGCCAGTTCCATCCCGAAATTGGGTCCCAACCACGGGACGGGATTGGGCGCAGCAGCCTCATTGGCTGCTACGCCTGCCCGTCTCCCCTTGGGCGGGCGGCGCATTGCGCCGCCCCACCCCCTCCCCGATCCCCCTCAGAGCTCAGGCCGGTGCATCTAAAGGATAGACGGTCTGATCCCAGATCCCGGTCCAGGGTTCAGTGTGACAGGCCGAGAGGCCCATCACGTCTGAATTACCCTAAATCTATTTAACAGTTATTCCTTTTCTTAAAAAAATGTGACTGGTATATTCATTTACAGTTAAGAGTTATTTGTTAAAGAAAAAATTATTTGTGAATAAAATATTAAATCTGGTTCACTCCGATTCCAGGGGTCATTTTCATTTGTTTTTCTGAAGTCTTTGTACACCACTAACCCATCATGCAAATGATTGTCATGTCAGTACCTATTGAGTACTCAATCTCTACCCGAATACCTGAAATACTGGGTATTGCCGTTACAGAGTTACTGACCTTCCATTTTACCAACCCATTCCAATTTACTCTGTTATCATTTTGGTGACTTTACAACATGGACCAATAAATGAATGGAAATGGACAGAAAAATAGTAAATTTATCACTAGTAAAATGGCGCAAAATGGGAAAATGGCAATTTGAATAACTTGCCAGGCACTAAACAGATATGTTCAGTTCCTGATCCACCCAAACTGATTCAGGAAATTTTGCTGAGTATACCCATTTTTGCTGGTACCCATTTCAGCTATAATGAATACCTAAATTCAAATGTGTTACTGTAACAGATGTCCTTACACAATGAGTGTTGTCAGAATCAGGGCCAAAAAAGCCATACCACTCTTGCTCTTTTCAACACCAGTGTGGGTTTATTGTTCAACAAAAATGGTGCTCAGACCCAAATACACATACATTTATGGTCCATCAAAATGTCCCTGTGAGGTGCTGGGGTGAGTTACAGCCTCATTTCCAAATTAGCCACGTCCAAGGCTCTTTGCCTCTCTGTCTTATCTGGGTTCAGCAGCTAGTCCGCTCTCAACTTGCTGGAGCAGAGCTACTTCCCTGATCCTTTCTGGCAACAGACTTCTTGATGTCAGAGCTTGTTGCTCTTATAACTCCAGAAGGGGTGGGGATAATGAAGGCAACAAGTTCCTTAAAGGGCCAGGCGCCTGCTTCATCAATATCCACTTACCATGGTTTGCATCCTGCAAGGATTTACAATCCCTCCCACTACAGTTAGATGTTGTCCAGATGTTATTTGGAAACACCCAAAGAAGAAGATTCCATGACCAACCTAGGCAAGATATTTCATTGTTCAACAGTTCTTATGGTTAGAAAGTTTTTACTAGAATTTAACTAAAATCTAACTTGCAGTAATTTAAACCCATTCCCTCTTCTTCTATCTTCTATGACAGTGGGGGGGAAATGTCACCCTCTTTTTTTCATGACATCTGCTCAAATCTTATTTTGTTTCTTTCAGTCCAGCTCTCTAGTTTATCTAGATCATTTTTTAGTCTAATCCTCTCCTGCAAAGTGTTTTCAACCTCTCCCCATTTTGTGTCACCTGCAAATTTGTTATTCTCTATTCCCTCCTCCAAGCCATTAATGAAAGCCATTAATGTTGAACAGAACTGGAATCTCACAGAACATACCCATGCAAGACTCCAGTTGCTACCACTCAGTTCAATACCGATCCAGATTACTCTCTGGATGCAGCCTTTCAGACAATTGTGAACCCACCTAATGGTAATTCCTTTTAGCCCACATTTGTCCCTATTTCTTATGAGAATGTCATGAGGGATATGAAAAGCCTTACTGAAGTCAACATACGTTGTGTCTACTGCATTTCCCCTTATCTGATAAGACAGACCTGGTAAGGAAGGAAACTAGATTGGTCTGGCATGATATGTTCTTAAATTTGAATATAGCAAATCTGGTGAATTAAAAATTTGGCCCTTTTTACATGAGACGCACCCATGCATGAACACCCAGAAATCTAGGTGTTCATGCATGGGTGAGTGTCATGTAAAGGCCATGGCAGATTGGTATGTGTGTGCGCATGCATGCTCCCAATGAACACACATGCACACCCACCTCCACCCATCACCCACACAAGGAGCAACGGGTGAAAATGGTGGTTCGTTTGTGTGTGTAGATGAGTGAGATCAGTGTGCACCCATCTACAGCCTCCCCCTGCCCACCACACATGCACCAGCATGCAAACCAACCTCACCCCCCACGTAGCCCATGTAAAAAGGGCCTTTATTTTGAATAGTCATTTCTGCACTGCTATTCACTTTTTTCTACCCTAGTCTCAAACGTTTTGGTCACCGAATCAGGGGGAAGCAGCTATACCAAATCACCACAATTACCATCTTGGGTCAGACCACTGGTGTCTCTTAACCTGAATCCTGTCTTGCTCAAGAGTCCAAGGTTGGATGCTTCAGGGTTAGTTTATAAGAAAAGGACACATATTTTTATTTATTTATTTATTTATTTATTTATTAAACTGTTTTTTACCCCGTCCCTCCTGCTCCAGGCAGCTCAAGGCAGCTTACACAATAAAATAAATAAAAACAAACAAAGCTAAAAACAGCACATTAAAAGAGAAGGCAGTAAAACAATAAATTCTCCCACCCCACCCTAGACCCCATCGTCCCCGCCAAACACCTAGCAGAATAGCCAGGTCTTACTCATACACTGGAAGGAAGGGAGGTTGGCCTCTGTCAGGAGGGAGTTCCACAGCCTATATGCAGCAACCAAAAATGCCCTCTCCATAGGGGAACCTCGAGACGGGCGGTCCAGGCAGAAAACAGGGGTCACTCCAGAGCACAGGGAGTGAGACGATCCCACAGGTAAGTAAGGCTGAGACCATGTAGGGCTTTATAGGTCAACATCAACACCCCGAATCAGGCCCAAAAGACTATAGGCAGCCCCATATGAGATAAGCCATTTCCTGTCACTGTTTCCCACCTCTAGATCATTAAAAAACTAGAACCCAGCCACACATCCCTGTCTCTTCCTTCCCTCAGGTATGCTAAAGGTCTTCTGGCAGCAGCCAAAGGGCACTGTCCATTAGGCAGATATTCAGCCGCATGTGGTACCAGATGTGGTATTTGATACCAGGTGGCAGTGACATATTTATTTTTATTTATTTATTCACATTTATATCCTGTCCTTCCCATTAAGGCTCAGGGCAGGTAACAATACATAAAAACAATCAAAAAACACAAAGTAAAACCAATTACTAAAATACTCAAAACCAAGGAAAGTCCCCTAACCTACCAATCCCCTACCGCTGCCTAGCAAATGCCTAGCTGAACAGGAAGGTCTTACTCTTACACTGTCTCTAGAAGATGAGCAGGTTGAAGCTTGGACAAACCTCTGGTAGTCAGTTCAGACTCTGGAGTCCTGATGTAATGTGCCACGGTCCCTGACAGGAGATGGGCCACCATATGCTTCACCAACTGTAGATTCCCAACAGTCATCAAAGGCATCCCCACATAGAACACACTGCAGTAGTCCAGCCTCAAGGTTATGAAGGTATATATGACAGTGGCTGAGTCTGAGTCAGATTTAAAAAATTGTCAGAGCCTTCTCACCAGGTGGAGTTCGTGAAAAGTGCTCCTGAGCACTGCTGCAATCTGATGATCCAGGCACACTGACAGCACTGGATCCAAGAGCACCCAAAGGCTGTGGACCTGAGTGACCAAAGGAGGGCAGCCCCCATCTATGACCGGTGTCCCAACATCCCCATGTCACAAGGCCAGTCAATCATCATCACGTCAGTCTTGTCTGGACTCAGCTTCAGTCATCTCACCTGCTTCCAGTCCCCAATAGTAGCCAGGCACTGGATAAGTACTGAGACTCTGGGACCTGGGTTGGATGAAAAAGAGAGAGCTAGAGTTGGTTGTCATCAGCATACTGATGGGCCCTTCCCTTCAGACATCCGTATGGTCTCACCCAGTGGCCTCCAATACACATTGAATAGGAAGGGAGGCAGACAAGATGGAATCCTGTGGAACTCCACAATGGAGCTCCCAAGGGGAACCAAGCAACTGCTTATCACTTCCATCTAAGGCCTCTCTAACAGGACCATCTGGAACCACTCAAAAGCCATCTTGAAAACCCCTGCCAGGTCGTGCAGACATATCAACTGTATGAAAGACCGCCAAAAGATCAACAGGGTACAATTGCCCCTGTGAATTTCTAAGCACAGTTAACAAATTTCTAAGCCAAGTCAATGAAGGCCACAAGCAGTCTCGTGTTCAGTATCATGCCCAGGATAAAATCCTGACTGACACGGTCCCAGGAAATCTGATAACATCCAAATGTGCCTGAAGCTGGAAGGTGGCTACCTGTTCAAAAACCTTCCCTAAAAAAAGGAAGGTTAGAGATGGTTAATAGCCAAGAGGGGAACCAACATCAAGAAAGGGTTTCTTGAAGCAGTGGCTGGACAACCACATTTTTTAGGTCATCTGGCACCCTGTCCTCTAGAAGGGAGGTGTTGACAACCCCAGCCAGCAACAGCCCCAATATCTCCTGGCTATCTTTCACCAGCCAAGATGGACCAGTCACAACTAATCACCCACATTAGTCCAATCACACCTTCTGCATCAGTGGATAACACTAATTGAAAATGATCCAAATAAACCAGACTACATTGAGCCTTCTCAACCCCAAACTCTGACTGAGCACCCAAACTAGCAGTTCCCAAGTCATGCTGAATACGAGTGACTATGAGGTTTAGAAGATCTTCTCATATCCCTGTGCTTCCCTGTGGAAAGATAACCTTTATTATTGCTTAGTTGAATGTTTGTTATGGGGTGTGGAAAGGTAATGTAGGAGGAAAAGAAAGGTGGGTGATAAGTATTTGGATTGGGGGTATGGAGTGGAATGACATGTCTGAAACAGTGATGAGTGAGGGGGTGTATGAGCATGGAGGGTAGTAGCAGGACTGAACCAGTGGGGCCTGAACCAGGACTGAAGGGTGGGGCCTGAAGCAGTGGGGAGGGCTAGGACTGGGGGGGCAGAACAGGGTCATTCACAAACAGCTGTGAGTCATGCTCCCTCCTTTCCCCAGAAGAGCTTCCTGCTGAAACCTCCTACTAGGTGTGGGACTTGGGGGAAAATACCGGTTACTGGATTTACCGGATACCGGATCTCTGAATACCGAATTACCGGATTAGAACCGGTATACCTGTACCAGATCTTTTCCCATTGAAATCAATGGGAGAGAAAAGTAAAACCGAAATTACCTGCAAATGCAATTCAATTACAAAAAAGTAAAAACACAAGTGGATCTAACTGCTAACTAACCAACCAGTACCACCAGTACCACCAGTACAACCAGTAACCAATACCAGTACCACCAGTCAGCCCCCAGCCAGCCCCCAGCACACACAAAAAAGTAAAAACACAAGTGAATCTAACTGACTAACCAACCAGTACCACCAGACCACACTTTGTCCCACAGTCCCCATTAGACCCCACAGTCAACAACATTTTTTTATTATTATTCTTTAAATTTAAATTCATTATTTATTATTACAATATTCACGTTGCTTGTTTTGCCTACCTTTATCCTGAACCTCCGAATCCTTGATCTTCATTCCCTCCTTGGCCACCAGTAGTCTTCTAATGGTTCCTTTTTGCGGGGTGATGGGAATATCCTTTCACCAACCCCCATTTCTCAATTCACACAGATACACACACACAGGTAAGATTTATTAAGGAGTCCTCTTAACATAAGGGCTCATTTCCATGGAAGGGAAAAGGAAAGGTTCTTTCATTCACGCCTGAGTCCACTGGGTCACAGGTTTCAGCCCGAAGGCCTAGTCCTAGACCTGGTCAGCAGTTCATCAATTCATTCACCAATTCACGCCTGAGTCCACGGGTCACAGGGTTCATTCCAAAGGCCTAGTCCTAGACCTGGTCAGTGGTTCATTAATTCGTTCACCATTCATGCCTGAGTCCACTGGGTCACAAGGTTCAGCCCAAAGGCCTAGTCCTAGACCTGGTCAGCAGTTCATTAATTCATTCACCA